>VWZZ01006632.1:82320-132003 GCA_013399095.1 Psophia crepitans
AAAAGAAAAAAAAAAAAAAAAAGAAAAAGAAGAAGAAGAAGAAAGAAGAAGAAGAAGAAGAAGAAGAAGAAGAAGAAGAAGAAGAAGAAGAAGAAGAAGAAGAAAAGGAAAAAGAAAAAGAAAGCCCCTGAACCTCAGCAAATGAGGCCTGAAAAAACTGCATCTCTGTGAAAAAATATATTCAAGGAAAAAATAGTGATTTCTAATCACAGCTAAATACGTTCTCAGTAGTAGGACTCTTTTATGTCTCAGTAGTGACTTCAAAGACAAAGTGGTGAGGTTCCTTATAAAATTTTTAGGTTACAGCAAGCAAGAAGAGTGCAATAACTCAAGGGAACAGGATCAAAATGCCAGATGTTCTCAGTAAATTTAAGCACTGGTCTGGTATCAGCATGGTAAATTTCAATATATGCAGGGGCAAAATATTACCTTTTGTGATAAAATTAACAAAGTTAAATAATTGCTAGCCAACTAATGTGCAACCGATCATAATTACTAAGAAATTACAACACAAAATTTAGTCATTTCTGCAAATAAGTCTATTTCTATTATTAATCATTTCCACTCTCTCCCTATATAGTCTCCTGTTTACATTATGGAAAAAAGCTCTCTGAGGCAAGAATAGTACATCTGTGGACTTACTTTATATAACTGTGATCTTATTTTCTCCAAAGTTCAGTAAAAACGGTCACTTTATTTAGTAGCAACATGTAGGAGCTTGCTAAAACTGCAAGAGTACTGAAAGATCAGAGTAATGCATGTTGCCAAGAAACTTTATCAATCTTTTTGAAAGAGTTCAGCAACAAAGAACAGAAACTAGTTTAAGCATGAAGAACATACAAATAATACTGAAATCATTTCCCTAACCATTTTGCGTGCTTTGCTTATCATAGCTATTGCAGAGATTCAGCAAAATACCAATATTCAAATTGTTGCAGTGAGCACAGCAAGCAGGGAGTATAAACATACTTTATTTTCTTCGTGTACATTATCATTACAGAGAAGAGACAAGGAAAACTGAAAGATCTTCACAAGTTTCATAGAAAAGGCAACAAAAAGCTTATGAAGAGGAAGATTTTTGTATTATGTTAGAAATCCCAAGACAGTTAAAGGATAAGAGTCAATTTGTGTGTTATTTTATGAGATTTTTCAGTCTATCCTGGCTGTAAACAGCTCTTCAGTTCTTCTGTTATTCCCCACCAGCTTTACAAGAGGAGTGGAAAGGAAATAAGACTTGTTTTTTCCAAGTTGCTACTTGTAAATATAGTTATAAATTCATATTTAAGACAACTGTGCTTGAAACATGTGAAAATTTGGAGATTTTTGTTGTTGTGAATTCCTTACACTTGAGGATGATAGCACCATAATCACAGAATCACAGAATCACAAGGGTTGGAAGGGACCTCGAAAGATCATCTAGTCCAACCCCCCCCGCCAAGGCAGGGCCACCTAGAGCACATCACTCAGGAACGTGTCCAGTTGGGTTTTGAATGTCTCCAGAGGAGACTCCACAACCTCTCTGGGCAGCCTGTTCCAGTGCTCTGTCAGCCTCACAGTGAAAAAGTTTTTCCTTATGTTAACTCGGAACCTCCTATGCTCCAATTTGCACCCGTTGCCCCTTGTCCTATCGCTTAGTGAGGGCGAGAAGAGCCTGGCTCCATCTTCCCGACACTCACCCTTAACACATTTATAAAGATTGATGAGGTCACCCCCTCAGCCTCCTCTTCTCCAAGCTAAAGAGACTCAACTCCCTCAGCCTTTCCTCATAAGGGAGATGTTCCACTCCCTTGATCATCTTAGTGGCTCTGCGCTGGACTCTCTCTAGCAGTTCCCTGTCCTTCTTAAGCTGAGGGGCCCAGAACTGGACGCAATACTCCAGATGCGGCCTCACCAATGCAGAATAGAGGGGGAGGAGGACCTCCCTCGACCTACTGACCACAGCCCTTCTAATGCACCCCAGGATGCCATTGGCCTTCCTGGCCACCAGGGCACATTGCTGGCTCATGGTCATCCCCCCGTCCACCAGGACCCCCAGGTCCCTTTCCCCTACACTGCTCTCCAGCAGGTCAGTCCCCAACCTGTACTGGCACATGGGATTCTTCTTTCCCAGGTGCAAGACCCTACACTTGTCCTTGTTGAATCTCATCAGGTTCCTCCCCGCCCAGCTCTCCAGCCTATCTAGGTCCCGCTGAATGGCAGCACATCCCTCTGGTGTGTCAGCCACTCCTCCCAGTTTAGTGTCATCAGCAAACTTGCTGAGGGTACACTCCGTTCCCTCATCAAGGTCGCTGATGAAGATATTGAATAGTACCGGACCCAGCACCGACCCCTGAGGGACTCCACTAGTCACAGGCTTCCAGCTGGATTTGGCCCCATTGACCACAACCCTTGGACTTCTGCCCTCCAGCCAGCGCACAATCCACCTCACTACCTGATCATCCAGGCCACACCTCCTCAGCTTGCCCACAAGGATGCCGTGGGAGACGGTGTCAAATGCCTTGCTGAGGTCAAGATAGACCACATCTACTGACCTTCCATCATCCATCCACCTGGTTACATCCTCATAGAAGGCTATCAGGTTGGTCAAGCATGACTTTCCCTTGGTAAAACCATGCTGACTGTTCCCAATAACCTTCTTGTCCTTGATGTGCCTGGAGACAGTGCCAAGGACAAGTTGTTCTATCACCTTTCCCGGGATGGAGGTGAGGCTGACCAGTCTGTAGTTACCCGGGTCCTCCTTCTTGCCCTTTTTGTAGACTGGAGTGACAGTCTACAAAATAATAGAGGTGAGTCAAACTTTGTGATCACACCGTTGAATGTACTGGTCTATGTACGTAACCCACACAAAGCAACTCACAGTGCAACTCTAATCATAAATAATTTTGTTGTTACTGTTACAGATTTTGAATGGCAGCTTGTACTCAAAAAGGTCTTTGTCTGCCTTTATCTTAGTCCTTCAAAGAGACCTATTTGTGAATAAGACTTCAGGTAGAAGTGACTAGCAAATTGTTCTGAAGTATACTTTACTGGCACATTTGAAGTGCATATGTATGAAAATATTACCTCTTCACACTTCTTCCTTGGCTAGGCTTTCAGGTATCATATATCATCTTCTGATGTTGTGGAAACCACATAACTGTTAGGACATTTTCATTTTACCAAATGATGAACTGAAAGAAAACTAAAGGAATACATATCCCCTGTCAACCCACCCTGCTCTGTGCATAATCAATCTGAGAGATGTGCTGCAGAAAGGTAATTTTTACCTTGAAAAAAGAAAAAAAAGGGGGGGGGGCGTGTCTAAGTATTTTTGCATTTTAATACATGAATAACAGCTGAGAAGTCATGGTTTTTGCTCACTTTAAAGTTTGCCTGAAAAGGAACCAATTTTTAGACACACAAACATATTCTGCCCATATACTTTTGATCTTTCTGTATCACAATTCTGCACCAATATACTGCTATTTGTTCAGGTCTCCCACATAAAATACTGTGATTTCATAAAAGTGAAATATAATGCTCCTCAATGAACCTTCACCAAAGAAAGCAAGAACGTGGTAAACTATTATCTTTCAGACAAGCAAATACAACTTAAGCAATGGAATCTAGATGTGTTCAGAATAATTTCATAATGTAAGATTTTTTTCTCCAATGCCTTTAATACTGTGATAGTTGTAAAGTCACGGGAGTATTGTGCAAGGCAATAAGTCTAATTTTTTAACTTCTTTTCTTTTAAATACATTTGCCATGACAATGGTAAGCATATGCTTCAAAGGTACATTTTAGATGTGGCACTTAGGGACGTGGTTTAGTGGGTAATAGGTGGTGGGGGGATGGTTGGACTAGATGATCCTTGAGGTCACTTCCAACCTTAATGATTCTATTCTATTCTATTCTATTCTATTCTATTCTATTCTATTCTATTCTATTCTTTACGGTTTGAACAGACCATCTAATTCCCCTGTGACTGTATCTGCTTACCAACTGACCATACTGTTAATCTTGAATGCTGATTATTAGAGTCCCAGAAAGCTTCTTGTTACAGTCTTAAAGCATTAGGATTGAAAAAAAAAACCCACCAACCCACCGCTTTAAATCCCTGCAAGACTATTTTTACTATTGTTCTCAGAAGTTTATAATCTCATTCTGAGCTACAGAAACCCATTATTGACAAGGTGAGAGACAATGTCACTAACACAGTCTTGATACAACTAATTATTCAGCTGGCATTTCATAGGATATTGACACAGAAACACATCATGGCTACTACTCTGTGCAGAATAATATAAGACAAATAAAATCAATATTATCTAGCAAATAAAGATAAGAAATGTCACAAACATAGCCTTTCACAAATTATTATATTTTCAGCTCAAGGGATCCACAGTAAGCTGTAAAACATAAAACAAATGTTATAATTTTGAAAAGATTAATACAGAGGTCATTACTGGAGTGGGGAAAAACCGTGGCTGGTAGTAGTGTAAAAGCACATACCACTCTCCTTAAAGGGCAAATTGAAAAGCATGTTTACAATTCAAGCTAATTAATAAACTACTTAACATTGCAAAGCAGCAGTAGAATCTATGTGTAAACAACCAAAATAAACACAGAATAAAGTAGACCATTTACTCAATAAGTCAGGGATGGTTTGTAGTACAAACAACCGCAGTAGGCAAATTTTAAACAGAAACTGAACACTGAAAAGTCTATCTTTCAGGTAATCTGTCATATTAACAAGCCTGTGTAGGCTCCAAATAAAATACATGGGGATTGTTACTGACTGTCTAAGCTAGAGAGTAGGAAATGCTTGGAAAGAAGCTTAGGCTGGACTAGTCAGAGACAGTCATCTCCAACTGAAAGAATTACAAAACATCCAATATATATAAAAATGTACCTGACCCTGAATTCAAGAGGTTAAAACTCTAAGACACTGGTGCTGAACAGCTTGGCTTGAAGTGAAAAAAAAACTTTGCATCAAATAATTAGCTACTAATTGGCCAGAAAATGTTATTTTACATACCAGTGGTATGGCACTGCCTCAGAAAGAGACACCTTGAATAACTGCATTGCAACTCAAATTCCAACTAAGTTCTTGGATACCTGAGCAAAACTAGACCATAATGATTATTTAAAATTACACACATTAGAGATGAAAGGTTCTGAAAGTCGGTGGTAGCCTGTGACCTGTCAGGTAATTTTTCAGAGGGCAGTTTTGTTATAGAGGAAAGTTTTCACCCTCTTTCCCTCTCCCTCCTTGCTGCCAAGATGAGTAACAGAAGAAACTCAAACTTAAAATGAAGGAGTCTTGCTGCCACAGGTCTGCTTGTTCCTAAAGCATCCATCTTTCTTTCAATAAGAGCGGTAACATATAAGCGAACAGTCTTTTTTTTCTAATATTTGAAATACAGTTGATTTGTATGCAAGTTTTATGCAGGCTGAGCCCCTAGCCCATGTATTTTTATGAAAAAGACAAAACACTGCAAATAGACAATTTTATATGAGTCACAACTCTGTACTCACCATGTTAACAATATATCTGTGAATCATATGTATGTGAGTGAAATGTCCAGACAATGACAGAAAGAAAGATGGACATTGGAGCCTCCAGATTGAAAACGTTATAATAGATACTACCAATTAACTTCTATGTCTCCTACAATTCCAGTATAATTAATTTCTGAGTAGAAATAGGTTTCTGTATAGAGTAGTGAATCAGTATTCCTCTTTTTTTAACAGTTTTTAATGGTCCTACAGCACTTGATGAGAAGAGTTAATGCTATAAAAAATAAACATTAATTTGTATTTCAAATGACTAAAGATAATCTTGAGAGATAATGCCCTGGTGAGTGAAGGGCTGTGATGAGAACGTTCTAGGAGGATAGGCACATGGAGTAAAGTGGCAAATGGAGTTACTGTGGTGGCAAATATGCCTGCGTCTTACCCATTGCTGGTGCCTCTGCTGCTGCTCACAAAGAGGGACTTTGGTTTTGTGGATCGGCTGAAAGTAGGGAAAAAAGGCAATACAAGAGAGAAATGCACAAGGGTAAAGGATTCCTATGTAATCAGTCACATATCTGACATTGTGTACAGTTTTTCTCTGTTGGAGTAAACTGAAGCTTTTGTCATAGACCTCAACATCAACGGCATCAGTCTTCAAAGTGCAGTAAATTCAATCAGAAGTGACATCGAGAAAGGTCAGGAACATGCTGATGTTCTAGGAAAGGCTGGATTGTTTGCTTCTGTCCTCAAAGACATGTAAATAGAAACAGCTAGACCAGAGATATTCTATAATTAGGTTTCATGCTGGTTTTGGAAGTTACTTGTATAGATCTTTTAATAGTAGATAAAGCCACAATTTGAAAATTGTTCATACATATTTTCTGCTGCTTTAACGAAAAAATTATTATTTTTCAAGTTATGTGGGTTTTGTCATGTCATTATTTTTGTGCCAGACAACTGAAATGCCTCTTTTGACTGATTTTTTGTAATGCTGAGACTGTTCCTAAAGATTTTTATTTACAAAACAAATATCTTTATACTGACTTGGGAACTTCTATCCAAACTGTGGGGCAATTATAACAGCTAGGAATCTGTCCCTATCACCTTTTAACAGGTGGTAAGAAACTTCAGGCTAACAAAGACAAGTAGATAACCAAAAGTGCTGGATTTTCCCCTCAAAGAACTTGGGACAGCTAGTTTAGTAAACTAGTGAACTAGCAATTTAGCAAGCTATTCAAGTCAGGTATTAAAAAGACTAATCAAGGATTTTTGCTTACTAAAAAAAACATTGAGATAATGGAGTTACTGCCTGAAACATAAAGCCATATCTTCAGGTCCAAGCAAAGAGAACATGCCTAGTTTATCAGCTGTCTCTGACTCCCAATACACCGGATGCTGGCTAGCAGCCTGTGCATCTACTGACCAGCAAGAATCTTGAGCCTGAGAGGAGCAGACATAGTATGCAAGTGAAGCACATTTGAGGTTTCCAGGAAGAATAATGTTGTCTGCTTTTTGTTCCTGTGATGTTCAAGGACTTTGAGAACAAGTCTAAAATCCAAAGCGATTGCATCATACCTCGTTCTGGAAGGACTGAGATATTGGAACAGGAAGGATGCACAGTTCTGAAATACACTTAGTTCAGTCAAAAGTAGAGAAAGTCCCAATAGAACATTGGAACCTACAATGACATAAAAGTTGTGCTAGATTGCACTGAGATTTACCAAATTCCTTTAATTAATTTTCTCATATCTATATAACATTGTGGGAAGATCAAATATAATCCAAACATAAGATTAGGGAAAAGGTAAAATTAATACCAGATCAGGTACCTCTTCACTCACAAAAACATAAATTGTTCAATATTTTTTTCTTTCCTCTCCTTCCTCCCTTCTTGGAGGGAGTACATGCAGTGAAAACACATTCCACAACCTCTTCCCATTCCACCCTTCACGCACACACACCTTCTGCAGTCTCATCCGAGGGGAAATCTTGACCCAGGCATGAGCAAAGAACAAGGGAGAAGTCTCATCAGGTAAAATTGGATGTAAACATTATCAGACCAATTCCTACAGTTTCTGCGTGTTGGTGGTTGGTTCCAGCATGACCCTCCACCTACTTTCCCTAATTTGGTCAGATAATGTAATAAATATAATTTTAAAACCATGTCCATGGTTTGGTTTGGGACTTTTTATCATTAATGATGCCATTCTCTAACTAGTACTTGTTCCTGTGTTACAGCCTTTCTTCCCTTCCTTCCCACAACTTTTCCATTCGAGTCATTTCTTATAACATGCAGAGATACTTTGTAATTTAAACCATGGAACATTATGTGTGTTGATTATCCATAAGTTAATTCAGCCCCTTATATAATTTTTCTTCCCACAATTAATTTTCCTCATATTTTATTTGAAAATATTTTGGTACAGTCTTGAGTCTGCACAGTGTCTACTGAGTGGTATTCACATACTGTTCAGGTAGCTGGCACCCTATTTCTTTCACAAGCAGAGGAAATTATTTGAGTATATACTTTCTTGGACTGCTGAAAATCCAAGAGAAGATTTTTTCATCTGAAAATCTTTGTTACTAAAACACCTGTTTGGTTCTCTGTAGGACACAGATTCTTGGTAGCTGCCAAAAGCAGGATAATATAGCTTGGAGATAAGGACTTTTATACCTCCAGTCATTATGACAAGAAAAATCATATATCTCCTACCTTACAAAATATGTCTGACTTATATTGAATCAAGCTTGATGTCTTGTCTTGTTCAAAGCCAAATCTCTACTAACACTCTGAAGGGACCAGATCCATAGCTTGTAGTACATAGGAAATGCTTAATACTTTTTTGAAAGTCTTTTTGCTAACAAATATAATTTATTATGTTAGAGGCATAGATCTGACTGACTCACAGACACCCTCCTAGTTGCATTATATATTTCTTACCCCTGTCATATTGAAATCCATTTTGAAGTGAAAGCTGTTTATTCATCTTAAATGCTGCTGAGGCTGTCATAAGCATGGATAAAATGACAAGTGCTATATTTTCGCCCAAAGTTAGCAAAAGCCCATGACTCAGAGGCAGCTCAGGCTGCGGTTTTATTCCAGTTTTCCCTTTTTCAGTTTTGTTTGATTATAAGTTTGTTACTGCATTAGATGCACCAGCACTGAAACAATTCTTTGCACTGATACGCTGCTAGTTGTCTGTTGGACCACATTAGGGACTGGTTTAGAATGATAGCCTAGGTTCAGGCAAAACAAATTTGGTTTCACTCATCATGTGGTTGAGCTAGCTACTCTTTTGTTGACCTTGAGATTTTCAAAAAGCCATCTAACTTTAAAAATTTCTTTCAACCTTGTACATACTTGGGAAACATCATGAGCTGCTGAGTCAGGGTCTCTATGGGCCACAAATGCTGTTACAGTAGAACTTACGGAGCTTGTATTCACTAACACGACTTACAGGAGAAGAGTCCACTGAAGGACCCATGAGTCAGTTCCTGGACTCCTGCAGTTTGTAACCCAATGTATAACCCAATGCTAAGATACTGGAGTATAGGCAAAAGAAGTTCAGTAATGACTACGTATCAAGTAAGCCATCCCTGCTAAGGGAGCAGCAACCTCCAGCACACAAACAGATAAACAGATAACTTCCCCGTAATGTAAGCATAATATATATGACCCTCCAGAAACGATGTCATGGCAGATAGTTCATCTGTTACTTAAATGTAATGAAATATGTTTTAATCAGTGAAGTGGACAGATGTCTCTAACTTCAGTTCAGGCAGTAATATTGTGCTACCTAAGTTACTGAGTTGTAACCAATTCTCTTCTAGCTGGTGTCTTAATGCAAATACACTTCAACAGTTTCAGGAGCTTGCATAGGCATATGGGGAAAATGAAAAATATAAATTAAAAAAAGATGTATTTTGGAATCCATGGGAACTATTTCAAGCTAGCGCTTGAAATACCTCTAAAGGCTATATTTTTTATTGTGAAGTCAAAACACTGAAGCATATGATGTATTTGAACATATTTCAATGACTTGTACATGAAAATGTTCTGTGAGACAAGCAATGTACACAAGATCTCCAAGAGAAGTTCATTTGTTAATGCCAACACGCCATACAAGAATGTGTGAGAAATAAAACTTCAGTGTCTGGGGAACTTCATTCTGTAAAATCCACCAAATGTGAAACTTTGCTTAGACCTCTAGGCAATATTTGTTTTAAAAAACATACTGTGTTGTGGTCTTTGATATAATTGAAAAGAAAAAAATGTTGCATTTGTCATCAGAACTGTACAGCTTTGCTTCTAAAGTGTTCTTCAAGAAATCTCACTTTTTAAAAAGATTCTTCTGTTATTTGAGTTATATATGCCAGACACATAAAAGGGGGAGATTTAAAATTAACACTCAACTTTATGGAAAAATAGGATATGGTTTTGTGACTCTATTTTAATCTTTTTCAAGAAGAAGCAAGCATAAGCAAGCATTCAGCATGAATGATACTCTATGATACAGATAATGTTTGGCTTCTTTTTTCTATAGTATTTTACTTTAAATGTTTTTACTAAATCTAATGCTCAGTACTGGAACCATTGAGCCATTCTCCTTCCTTCCTGCATTTTCATGTACACAGAGTTTGTGTGTCGGTGTGTGCATACACATACCTGCATGTGCACATAGGTGTCAATGTATCTCCATTATATACAAACATAAACCAGGTTGTTTCTTCACCACTGCAAGGCCGATATAGCTATACTTACGCAGAGGTGATAGCCTACCTGTGTGGGTCTGCAAGAAAACTATGTAATTTATTTTAATAAATCTTCAGCAAAATATTCATTATGAACAACCTCCTTTACGATCTCCAGGTCACTCTGCATTAGCACAATACAAGAGACTGCCTTTGGGCTACCATTGTGTGTACACCACCGAAACTAGAAGTATGATAGGTTTATCCTCTGATCTGCTAAGGTTTATCTCACACTGAAGTAGCTGAATTCTGTGTAGAAAAATTGTACCTTGAAGAAGATCTTGAAAGACACTTTTCTAGCAGTTTGCTATATCATGCAGAAACATACTATAAAGTGCTGCTCTCTGAGAATTCATACACTCGGTAAAGCAGACTGCTTGGTTCGGGCTGATTAATCAGACTAGTTACCCAGGATAGAATTATCAAAAAAACCTTCATATAATAAGATAAAAAAAAGAAATCCACAGCTGGCACAGAGGCATGCTCACAGTGGGCCCATAGGCATCCCTCGGGATTTCATGGTTCTGCCAGATCTGGTGTGATGACAGTAGTGAAGCAGAACAGGACACAGTCCTCTGCATCTTGCTGTGGGACAAGGGAAACACACCATAGCTATGGATCTAAGAATGTATTGTTATTCCAATTTATATTTTGACAGCTTAGAAGTCCAAACTATGTAATACTAACACTCATAGTCCAAATTAACATTAAAAAGCTTTGTTAATAATATAGGTAAATTTGTTACACAAAAATACTCTTCTACTAAAACCAGTATATTATCCCTTCTGATGACTCCCTGGGTCCTAAGAATGAAATTTAATTTTCCAGTAAAGCAGAAGAGGGTGCGGAGGAGGGGGTGGTGTGTGGGGGGTGGTCTTTGGCATTTCAAGGTCTTTGAAAGGAGGAATACGATGTTTATGAAGAGACAGTTTCTTCATCCTCCTTCCCAGAAGGAGCACAAGGTCATCAAACTTCACTGCAATTATGATCATTTTGCTACATTTTCTTGAAACACATTGCTTTCTTTCCATTGCTTCCCAGATCAAGTTTGAAAGATGCCCCTCAGCACCCCATAACCCCTATTACCCCAAGGGGCTACTGTTTGCTGCACACTGGTTCCCTGGGGCTTTCAGACCTTTACCACATACAGTTTCCCATTGCTCAGGCTAAAACAGGTCAAGCAGCAGTCACTGACCACTGCTCAACTGTTACACCAAGCTACAACCAGCTCAGGCCAAGACAATTGCAGACCACTGCTGAGACTCTGCACTGCAGGTCAATGCCTGATGCCTTTTCCCAGTAATGGCAAAAATCTCATTTACTGTATAGCCCTCAGACCATCCTCCTTTGCTGCTCATTCATTTCCACAGCAATACTACTGGCAAGGGAGTTGTTGACTGGATCAAAAGTGATTACAGGGCTCTGGAAGTTTGGACAGATGATACAGGAGATCAGTCTGTGCTCTCCCCAGTTCTTCCAGACCTGGAAAGGCATAGGTAGCAACGACCACATCCTGCAAGTTAAAATGTAGCTGCATAGCTCCTGTTGTAGGCAGATCTTTGTCTTTTAGGACTGCATGACCCTCCAAAAACAAAGACAGTGGAAAAAGATGTAGACATCCAATGTTTTCCTTGCATCAGTCTTGATTAAAAAGTTGTGCCCTCATGCCTTTCAGATGTCTAGTGACAAGGCGTCGGGGAACGAAGTACTACTAGCAGCAGAGGAAAATCTAAGGTAGTGACCACTTAAGCCAATTGGACATACAAAAGTCAATGACACTGAATGGGATGCATCTGTGACTGTGAAGAGAGGCAGCCAGTGTCAACATTCTATTGATGTGGGCAGAGGTCATGTTCTATTATCTTCTATCAGGTCTCCATGATCAGGGATTGCTGGGGCGGGGGGGTGATGGTGTCATGTGCATCATGAAGAAGACAATAGGGAGGATCCAGGGAACCACAAGTCAGTCAAACTTTAGACATCAAAAAAACCCAAATTTTCTTGGATAGATGCAGGATGACATGGAAGGAAGCCTCAGGTCTTTACCAAGAGAAAAAATGAATCCTTCACTTATGTGAGGATGAAAAATTATTAAATATGAGAAAGAAGGGCATGTTCTACAATGGGAGAGGCTTTTGATGAATCCAATGACCAACAGATTGTGAATGCGTTTGTTGATAGAGAGAAATGTTCGATACACTTTTCTGCTTGATAACCTTAGAAAAAAAAAGCACTCAGCTGGGCATATTCAGTATCTTTTAAAAGACAGTTTGCCTAGACAGTGATTTACTTGATGTGTAGCACACCTCGGTTTTGACAACAACGCTGCTGTCATGTATTGTTACTGGTGGAAACATAGGCAATGTTTCTAAATGCCAAATAAGCCTGTTGTTTGAATTGTCAGTCTCACTCAAGGAAGTCTCAGATGGACAGCGGCCTGGCAGGCTTAGATGTCCCAGGACACTGCCAAGTTGCAATGACTCAAATCCTTGCCACATCCCAGTGCTAGTTTCACAGCCTGCGGAACAAAGCAGGAACACTAAACAATCATTCAACATCCTAGTTTATTTAACAGCAGATTATCATTTCCTATTTATTTGGTCTCATTAAGAAAGAAAGGGCCATTAGCAACGCCGACTGAGCTTTTCGGTTCTTGTTTCTTCACAGAAGAAACTCTGTGGGTCTTGGTGAATGGAAGTCCAGAGGATTGATTGCAGGTTACGAGGGATATGGATGTCTGAAAGGAGAATATCTAACTATGTGTCCCCACCTCCCTGCCAATGATGTTGCCTTCATTTTTCTATGAATGTTCAAATGTTGCAGAAAGGCTCCTCTCATCATGTCATTAGTGAAGTCAGACCAAGTCTGTGCTCTTATGACTCCCAGTCCCGTGCTTTAAATCTAGATTGATAGTGTCACTTTATAATCTAATTTATACACACTTTTATGCCTCTGAAAATGCCTAGCCCCAAGAATAATTTTCAAAAAGGCAAATTGTATAATGATAGGATAGGCATATATATTTTGTCCCTTGTTTAAATTTCACAAAACATATACATTAAAGCAAGTTCTGGCAGGCACCCTAAGGCTTTGAAGTATCTGAATTATTTCAGCTTGGTTCTTTTTATAAGGAACACTTATTTCCCCAGATGACTGGATAACATGCTATAGAAAAAAAAAAGTGAAATATTTTACTTGGTAAGTTTAAAATAGGCCCAATCAGTGAGCTATTTGTTACTTCAAATATTTTCTAGAAGGAAAAAGAATAAAGCTAAAACTTAGTGCTGCAACTACCAGAAATTAAAGTAAATTATGGTGTGAGGAGACCCTGCTACGATTCATGCTTTTAAAGGCATCTGAGTAGGCATTTCCCTGTTCTTTCATTAAAGCTGGATTTTAATCAAACAGCCCGTGGTTGTCTTTACATAATGTATACACAAATACATATAAATGTCACTTAGCAGATCATTACATACAGGGATTTAATTTTCTATTTGTGTCCCATTCTAGCCACTTTGCAAATAGTCTTTCAGACCGCAAGATTCTGGGTCAGTGTGGGCTTCGCATTTGGAGAAAACTGTGGGCCATGAATTAGCAAAATCAAAGGACAGTGTTTTGCTCTGTATCATCCCTGTTCCTTGTGTAGAATTTTAATGGCAAACTATTAAAGTGCCTTGTACTGAATGAGGTTATTATTGTTATTATTATAGCATTAATCATGAGCATAGCCAAAAAATGTTCATGCATACTTTGACTGTTCATAAGACAGAAAATAAGTAAATCAGTTGTTCAAACACAAAATGATAAGTAAATGATAAGTACTTAATGATAAGTAAAAAGAAATTTATATGGTAGGTTCTTTTTAAAAATAATTTTCTGAAAGCAGCTAATCCAGATCCACACCAGCTATTTCTTTTGTGTGTGTTTTTGTTATGAGTGCAATTGAACCATAAAAAGCTATTTGTACAATAATAAAGCATGTCGAGGTTCAGCTGGAATATTATATATCAAGAGCAAAATTAAATTTTTCAGTTAACTTACCCTGGTCATACCATGAATTGGAGGTGGCCAGGAATGATCTGGGATAGAGAGACAATACTCCTTTTGAAGCCATAAGGTAGACACCTTAACTCAAGAAAATCCTAACAGCTTGGTGATAACATGCCTGACTGGGTTGCTATGCAGTCGATCCACTGCCTATGCAAGAACAAAGAATAAAACCGATAACATACTATTCACCTATAGTCTAAAATAAGTCTAATTGTTAGGTAAATTGTATACTGAAGTGTTTTCTACTTTGAACTGATTATAAGTAAGTTTGAAGTGACTCGTTCAGATTTTGTAGACAATTATGACTATGTAAGGTGAATATTCTAATCAGATTCTATGATTTGCATAATAAAGTCTCAGTTAGTTTGAAAAAAACCTGCCACTAAGTCTCTATCATCTGCTAGTTCACCCAGGAATACTCTGCCAGGTTGACCTCTCTTGCAGTGTGGTCCCAACCAGCGCTCTGTATTTGGCCCAGGACCAACACGGTGAGGGGGAGTCACAGGCTCTTAACTCCTGCCTGTCTTGAGCTAGAGCAGCCCCTCCTGTTGGTTCACTTCAGACCTGTGCTGTCTCATCATTAGGATTAGCTGCTATAAATCCCAGCCTCGGCAGGACTTATTCCAAGTAATACACAAAGCAGAGAACATGCCTTGCCTTTTGGAAGGTGTTAAATGCTAATGTAAAGGAGCTGAGTTTGTGCATTAACATGGCAGGGCTCTGTCACACGCTTAGAAAGGGTAACTGAATAAGAAATGTGACAAATCAGCCACATACAGTGTGTTTACTTTTATCTGTGCAGACAGAGAAGAGAGGTTTTCAAAGTGTTTCCACCGCATTAAAATTCTTTAAGGAATGCACATGCTGTTATGTCTTTTCCAGCATTTGAAATCTCACTTACAGTCAGTCTAGAGACGTGCTTCCTAGCTCAGTTAAACTTCAGGTCTTTCCAAACACGCAAGGAATGGACCACCCTGCAGGTAGCCCTTGTATATTTGTAAAACCAGCTGTGAAAAGATTTGGACGTCAAATGTACGTTTATCCTGACAGCTGTCGTAGGATGTTCAAGTGTGTAGATATACTCTAACTTCTGTTTCTTACATCACATCATGTGGTAAATAGCAGTCAGCAAGTCCTTCTCCTCTTTAGTCCAGATCTTGGTTGTTGTAATTCACGTACAATTCAAACTGTAACATATTCTGATAGTAATATACAACAGATGTAGCTTCCAGGTAAATCTATTTTATCTGACATAAACCAAATACATAAAAGTCTCATTTCATAACATTCAGTCAATGTCGGCAAAGGCAACATCCAGAACACAAAAGTCTTGAGCTTTATTTTTTTTTTTTAAGTAAAAAGAAGGAACACTTCTTAGAGACAGATATTTACTGGGGCTTTTTTAGCATTTCAAAGCTTCTATTAGGACAATTAGTTTTTGACATTATTTTTAAAAGGAAAAAAAACCACTTGCACTCCATTCTGCAGATCTCTGCTTACAAGATAATACTTTCAGCAATCATGCTCTATGGGAAACTCTTGGTTGGAATTAATACAATTCAAAATTGTGAAATATCTACTGGCCACTTGCTCCCCTGTGTTCTCTCTTTGAACAGTAAGCAGAAGTAACCTACTGAACCTCTGAATTGGAGGGAAGACAAAATGTAAGGAAACAGGCAAGGAAACTAAAGGGCAAGGAAAATAACATAAGACCAAGCTGAAGAGCTAGAAGATGAAAAAACGACTTTATTTTTCAGTGTTGCAAAGGAAGGGGCAAGTCTGCTGGAGCACTTGCTTGTGTAAACTCAATGATTTTGGATAGCACTAAATGCTATCCAAATGATAAAAAGACATGTATTGACTGTGCTCCTAGGAAGTGCACTTCTAATGCAGAAAATTAAGGTTCTTGGCTGCTGTACATTCTTCATATTAATTTAGTAGAGAAAGAAAAGAAAAATCAAGCTTTCAAGTATACTGCAGCAACTATTTTGATATATTTGGGATGCTGTCTCTAGTGTAGCTGCCCTTGTATTTACAGCTGTAATTTGCTCTATTTATATTGACAAGAAATACACTGCTTAACGTTTAACTTAATCAAACTTACATACCAAATCGCTAGTGAACGCCAACAAGCTCTTTAACGCATAACTAATAACTCTTTATATAAAATAGCAATAGGAGGCTAAATTTAGAGAAATATTCCCCAGGTCCTTTTCTCTGATTGCTGTTTAAAATACTATTAGTCAACTAATAGTTAGGACCTGTTAGTGGCTGAGGTTTGATCAATATAATTTGGATCCATGTTGTTCAATATAGCAAGTATGCATGGGAAAAATGATGTGTTTAAGTGTTTCAGGCCTTTATTCTGGCAACAAAGATTCCCAAGAATAGGACAAATTCTCTATTAAGAAACTACTGTCAAAGAATGGATTAACATTATAAGAAAACAAGCTAATGGCAATATTACAAGACGAGAAATGATCGAAGAGATGTATTTTTGAGATCTAAATCTTCCCGTGAGCATTTTTCTTTTCTCTTTTTCAACAGAAATTGGATGAATAGAAAAGATAATTAGCTTTATTTAAGTAGAGCAGGAATCATATGCTGATTATAAAAAGGAAGAAAAACTTAGAAATATACTGGATTTAAAATATTAATTTTTACTTTGCCATGAGCTTTCATCCAGTTAACTTCTAGAATTTTATGGTAAGTTTTGTCATAGTGCTCTAGAAAGGTTTATTTAGGATCTTGGGTAAACTTTCAGTACACCCCATTGTATGCCTAATGAATATGGTAGTCTTAGTGAGTCACCATGATCTCCTGACATTAAAGCAGCAAAGACCACATGAGCCAGAACCTCTGAAGTAACAAGCAGATGCAACGGGTTATTGCTCCACTTCTAAGGTGAAACTCATGAAAAAGCCCATGGACTTCCTTTTGTTTTCATCCTTTCTATCCTGCTCCTTCTTTTGGAAATGAATGAGGTGATATGAGCTTTGAAAGGGTTTCTAAATATTTCTACTAAATAAATATGATGCCACTGGTTCATATAATGTCCACTTTTCTGATATTAGCTCCCAAAAGCATTCAGATGCTTGGGTACACTTACATAAGCACGAGATCAGAAAATTAGAGAACGCTTTTGAGAAATTATTAAGCAAACTAAACATGTAAAGATAGCAAGGGAAAAGTCTAATTTGCATTAGATGCATTAGATGCATATCTCTACATATTTCATGGAGGTATGACATAAACCTAAATCTTTTTCATATTTTCCATTTTAATTTAAAGACTTTCAGAGACTTCAGCTGAAATCTAGTTTTGGAACATGAGCTCTTTAAATACCACTTCTAATAAGGCTAGTTCAGGGGATGAAGTTACTGGTTTGATCTGAAGTTGGTATATGTCTAAATCCAACATATCATCAAGAAGTGACACAAAGTGTCCTTCTCCAAGGAATTATTTAAAAAAAAAAAAAGTTTGATTCTTTGAAGAGAAAAGAAAAAGAGGGGATTTAATTAAATATATCAAAACTCTATCAGGTAGGAAATTGTATTTGACATTTCCACTACTGTTATATTTGATATTGATTGTAGTGGTTACACATCAGGTCTCACAACAGCTCAGAAGAAAAGCTTTTAGACACAAAGTCTAATATTTACCCTAAAATAATAAACTTTCATATTAAATTGGTTTATTTATCCTTCACAATACACACTTGTTGCCAGTAAGATGTGCATCTTGATGTCTTTTATTGATCTCTCTGAAAAGAATCTCAAGAGGAAAAATGTGGTGTTTCTGTGGAGAAAAGAAATAAACATTTGAATGGGATTAAGGATTTCAAAGCTTCGTAGAAGAAAGGAAAAGCAAACTCTGCAGATTACTAACATGATAGGAAACACATTTCAAATTGCAACCATTTCCCTTTCAGCCTTTAAAGAAGTTGGTTGTCCTTGAGAAATGGGGTATTTTTACACTCGATTCACCAGGCAGTTGGAGGAAATACGTCGTCTAGGAGCAGTTTTATGTATGATCTGTTCATCTGACTGTCTTATCTTCCTCCCTGGTAAAGTAAAACACATTTGGTTTGTTCTCTGTTGTTTTGCAAGTAGTATGTCACCTCTAGTCAGAAGTTTAAATCTATCCTGCCAGTATTAAACAGAAAACCATTCAGTTCATTCCTTATTTCCCCCTTTAATTAAGATTATAGAAACATTTCTTGAAGAAACAGGAAGAAAATAACTTATTATCTAAAAAAGAAAACATTTTTTGAAACTCTTAGTGTCAGAGCAGAAATAAAATGCATCTAATTTATAGAGCACAGGGGGATATTTTTGGTTTTATATTTCATCATTTAAGATTGTGGGGAAGACCCCAAAAAAATTTAACCAACATTCTCTTTGAGTCACATTCAGAAACATAAGTTATACATCTAAGTTCCTTGCAGCACTGTAGGGAATCCCGTTTGGAAGATCTCGCTTTGTACGGTGAGCTTAGGCACACCCCTATGACCTGCACAGAGCCCCACAGTGGCCACACCCCATAAAGGGAGTATATAAACCTGTGACGCAGTTTAATAAACGCCATTTTGCTCATCCATCATATTGATGTCGTGATCACTTGGCCCCGAGGTGAGAGTCCTCAGGGGTGAGGTGTTTGTCCTCAGACTCCAGGACCAGTAGTTGAAGTCCCCCGCTGCAGCTCCAAGAACACGGAAAGCAACACAGCACTAACATGAAAAGTAACTTTTCTGAGAAATGGATTTGTAACACCTTTCAGGATATGATCCCTAAAGCAATATGGAAAAAGAAGAAGAAAAAAAGGGAAAAACAAAGGTGATTTTTTAAATCCTGTGTTTTTCTTCTATTTATAATTATCTGTGTCCCTGGTTTAGGTAAAACTTTGAGGCTGGGATTCAGAGACAGAAGCCTCATCCTAGACTGACATCCTTAAATCATCCATTCAGAAAGATGAGAATCTCATTATCATTTCCAGATACACCTTGCAGCCATGGTGAGGCTTGCAATACATCCAAGAAGTCACAGATTAGTAGGGGTGGGAGGTACTCTGGAAAATAAGCTTTGAACTCATCAGGCTGAAGTACACCCCGTGTCTTGAGGAATTCCTAGTCCATCAACATCATGAAACATGAGGCTGGAAGTGTGGTTTTGAATGCAAGTGAGTGTTGCCCTCCCTTGGGGATAAATCAGGAGCTCTCTCACTGTGTTCTAGGCATAATTTTAGTACACCTACTAGAGCTGGACCTTGAGAGGTGGTGGGTACAATGTTGCTTAACCTGTGAATTCTAAACTGTTTTAGAGAGCAAGATTTTTCAACTCAGACAAAAAGATAGGAATTCTGGACACACAAAACAGAAAGTAATAGAACTAACTCTTTCGGTAAATACATAGCTGACTGTTGAATTTTTGTTGCCTGGATGATGATGCAGGACATGTGTGAATCACTGTCTTGTGACTGGATATGCTACCAAGTTAAAAAGTCTTCAGTTGACACAATTCTCTACATATAACTGTTCATGTGTGTGCTTTTATCCAAAAAATTAGAGTAACCTCCTTTCTTTATAGGTTAAGCTAAATGGTATTACTTTGCACTTACAGATGGATGACAATTTTCTTTGAGAAAGTGATCATGACTGAGATGATATATGCAATTTTCTAGGCTGTGATAACTCCTATACTTGTGGAATTAGGCACCAAATTGCTGTCTCACTTCCACAGAAGGTGAATATGTATTCGTTTAGTTGGCCATTTGCCACAGTTTCCCATTTTATAAAAGATTAGCATTTCTTCTTTCCACACAGTTCTGTAAGAATAAAATCTTCCTAATCATTAAGAGAGAGGATTCAGTCATTGACTGAAGATCTTAGAAATATAACGCTAAATTGAATGCACTTCTGTCAAGTTTTATGGCCATTTCTGATTACTCTAGTTATACATATATATATATGTATATATATACAGGTATATTTACATGTATAAATAAATTACGTGCTATTTCTGTTTATATCATCCTATTTATTGCAAGAGAAAATATCATTAGCAAATAGACATTTGTCATGATAATATGCAAACCACATGTCAGAAGTTGGCCTGAGAAAATTTAAACACGTGTGTTGTAAGAAATTTATTGCTTGCTTTTAAATGGTTTAAGATAAATAAAACAATTACATTTCTTTATTTTGCACTGAAAAGTGCAAGTTTAAAGGTAGGTTTTTCAAAGGTGTTTCTTATTAAGAACTTTCCTAGGGATTATCTTGCTGCTGAGAACCCAGAATGGTGGGACCTGGTGACATGCTAGGTGACCTGGCTGCTTAGAGAGATGGGAATAGCCCACCTAACAGGCTAGTAAGAAAAATGGACCCTGGAAACTTGGTTAAATATAGGCAGTCTTAGCACCGGCAACTTGAAATCTGATTGTCTGTCTTGGGGGTTTCATCCAGCTTGTGTGCACAATATTTGAAGGGGAGGAAGAGAGGGGTGTACAAGATCACTAGATATGGCTACATGACTGCATAATGACTCTCGCCACCACTGTTGCAGGATACCCAGCTCAAATGTGTCACAGTGCGAAGTAATCAGCTTGCAGATTCTCAACATCCCACCTGCCAACCAGACAAAAGGCACCTCATTTATGTATCACTTAGAAAATGTAAGTTTTTACTACTGTAAAATAAACTTCAAGTTGCTTTCATGTTAAAATTATATGGGTGCTGCCAGTTAAAAGAAAAAACAAACAAACAAAAACAACAACAACAACAACAAAACCCACCACAAAAACACAACCCACCCAGAATATGGAAACAATATTAATATTTTAAAGAAAGAATCTCATCTTAAACTGATAGCACCTTTAATTTGCCTTTGATCCGTTTTAGTTTGTGGAGAAAAATATGGGAATATATGTAAAGCTACAAATTCAAGGGATTTTTATTTCCTCCACATCTTTTCCAGTGATAAGGTGAAAGAACATGGATCACTATATCAGAAGAATTCAAATTACAAGTAGACTGCCACTCTCTTTCTAGACTTAAAGAAGGAATAGCATATACCTCCACTCCCTCAGGAGCAGTCTAAGTAATAGAAGTGATCTGTTATTGCCTAGTTCCAGAAGAAAATTACTCCACTTGAGTGCCTACTTATATCAATACAGAGATGTACAATACTCTGTATTTTTCAACTCTTCTCAATTTGCTTCTTGCACATCTATATGGGAAAAGCAGTAATTCACTGGAGTTTGTTCCCTTTTTCAACAAGGAATATTAACATGGGAGTGTCTTGCATTTCTTCTGTATTCTGCATTGTTTATGTTGAGAACTAGGAAGGGGATAAAAACCCTGACTAGTTTATTTATGGACACTCATCCATATATGAAGCAGAAAATAAGCATGAGTCAGAGAACTTAAACTGTATATTTTGCTTCTATTCTCACTGACACATTTTGCATGGTATGGATTCCAGTTTTATAAATTGCTTTCAATACATGGTAAGGTCCCACTATTAGATACAGTGTATGAAATAGAATATATCCTCCTCTGCTTCTGACACAGAACAGAATTATACTTCATTTTGTATTTCATTTTAATGAATTCTTCATGAATTCTTGGTTATTTCATTTTCAGTACAGTAAAATATTTTCTCTTGAATATCATTAGATTCTTTTGAATAATTTATTAAAATATGTATAAGTAGATACAGTTCTATTGAGGTTTAGTGAAATTACTTAGACTACTGACCCATTTTCATCATGTCCTTTATTTTTATTTTCACTTTTTTCATTTCTGTTTTGCAGCCATAGGACATTACTTTACGATATGGATTTTCTTCTTTTATTTAATTTCTTCTTCATTCTGTCTTATTCTCTCACATGCTATAATTGCTTGCTTTTAAGAATAAACCAATTTCACTGTAGAATTTATTTCCTCCATCACAAAAGACAGACACATAGTACAGAAATAGTCTTGGACTACATGTATGAAACAGTGCATGATAACATCCTTTCCTTAAAACACTATTTAATTATCCTAGAAGAAATAAAATATCAATTTAATGATATCAGGTTTTGTAAAAAAAAAAACACAACAGAAATACCATCAACTACTTCTGTAGGAATAATTTTGTAATTTAATCTTCCAGTTATTAAAATTGAAAGACGTTTCTATGCCATTTGTGTTTAAAAAAGTTCAACCTTGGGTAATTTTTAACTGATTCCAGAAGGATATAATATTCCTTTTTACCTGTACAGAAACATATTAAATAATCTCCTCAGCCCAAACAATCTACGCAGTTACTAGGACTATACAAACTGTAATAGCAATAAGACATTATTTATCAATGTTAAAAGATTTCTATAAACTGTCATAAATGTATGAGATGAAGATTCTTCATTTGAACAATGGGAATGTGAGAATAAAGCATGAATGCTATTCCTGGAAATCATGCTGAAAGAAAAGTCAATCACGATTCTGACCATAGGACATATATATATGCCCAGTCAACTGAAAGTGCATCTCTCATATATGCGTAGCAGAAATTTTGATAGAAAAGAAGGAGGGAGAATATCTCTTGATTCTTTTTAATTACTGTGTTTATGTTGTGAAAGTCACAAGCATCTTTCTGCATTTCTTAAGGAATTAATGACCAGTTTGTATTAACAGGCCACATATTCACCCTGGATCATTAATTCTTTCCGTCATTTATTATGCTTCAGAAAATGCACTGAATTGTGATCATTACTGCTTAATCTGACATTATTAAAATCTCTTGTACATACAGCTCTAAACTCACACAGAATTCTCTGAATCTCTTCTCCCTTTTGCAAAGTACTCAATAATCAGAGCTCTGCATGTCAGTATAATGGAGCAGTTGCTTTGCCAAGCTCTTGGAATAGCTTAGCATCAGGTTTCAGGAATATTGCTGGTGTGAAAACTACTATATTTTAGTTGTTAGGATAAGTATATCATCTGTTAGTTTTATCCAGCCTTTTTGTATTAGTTAAGCATGTGACTAAGTTATTATCCACACTGTAGCTACAATTTTAAAGTCATTCAGCAGTCAAACAATTCATATAGAAATTCATATAGAAAGAATGTGAAACATTTCTTTGTGTTATTTTTTAAAATACCAAAACTATTAGATATTCATGTGTCTTTCCAAACAACAGCGGCAATTAAATAGAAAGGGAAAGATTATGTATTACTTCACAGCTTAACTAGAAAAATAAAAATAAAAAAATTAAAAAATAAAATAAAATAAAATAAAATAAAATAAAATAAAATAAAATAAAACCCAGAAATACTGTACAGTAGAAATGTGGGTAGTAATAGAAAAATGTGTTGAAGAATTTTATGTTAATCTGTTTTCACAAGTTGTTTTAGACAACCCTCACGGAAATAACTTACAAAGGTAAAAGAAACCACCAATCTACAGAAATAGAGTATGATCCTATAAAAATCAGGCAAAAATTATTGCATTCACTAAAAGAAAGATTTCTTTTCTATTATGGTTTTATTTGTGCCATAGAATTCTACAACCAGTGTATAATTTCTATTAAAATCTAGAGGTTGGTTCAGACAGAAGGTATTTTGTTCAGCCAGAGTCTTCCACAAAAATAGTACTAAGATTTTTTCTGCAAAAGTAACTTCTCATTGCTCCAAAACTCACTTTCAGGTTCTAAGCACACTTGGAAGACACTTGCATTTTAGTATGTATTTCAACAGCGGGAAAATCAAGTATTAAATCTGGAAAATAGTTGAAAGCTGCTCTGTAACTAATGCAGAGGTGTTCACCTTCATTTCTTCATTGGTGCTTCCCATCTTTCAGGGGGAATAAAAATAAATAAAAAACAAAAAAACAAACTCAGAAATATCTTTACCATCTTAGAATCATAGAACGGTTTGGGTTGGAAGGGACCACAAGGATCATCTAGTTCCAACTCCTCTGCCACAGGCAGGGACACCCTCCACTAGACCAGGGTGCCCAAAGCCCCATCCAATCTGGTCTTGAACATTTCCAGGGATGGGGCCTCCACAGCTTCTCTGGGTAACCTATTCCAGCTCCGCACCACCCTCACAGTGAAGAGTTTCTTCCTAACGTCCAATCTAAATCCCTTTTATTTTAGTTTAAACCCATTCCCCCTTGTCCTGTCACTACACTCCCTAATAAAAATATATCTTCCAAGAGACTTTATAAGAAGTTCATTATAAAACATCATAAAATCAATGTTGTTTGAAGGAGAAAAATTGAAAGAAGTGATGAAGTTTGGTTGCCCAGGATTTTTAAGCAGTTTATACTTTGGGCATAGCATAAGAACTTTTACTTAAGGAACAGTCCCACATGGTCACAGTAATAGCAACTGAATCATTTCAATAGATCGCTCATCTGTACCACTGAGTTATTCGATTTCAGCTTGTTCTTCCCAGCTGACATGAAAGAAAAATTATTTCTCTGGAGGTGTCAGCAGAGCTGCCACTGCTTCAGCAGTGACTGCAGCTGGAGCCAGCTGGAAGCTGAATCCTGGGTCCACAGTCCGTGTTCCCTCCTCTGCTCACTCCTCCCAGCTTTTTCCTGGCTGGCTGCATCAGACTGAAGGTGGAAGTTAGGCGTGTCCAGATAGAACACCACCCAAAAAGATCTCATTTGGCCTACCTTTGTTCCCAGCAAGGAAGGGGGTGGTGTGAGGAAGCTTTTGCAGTTTTCATCTCCATTTGTTCTGACAACCAGAGGTTTTTCTCTGATTTCTCAGCAGAAAACTATGGCGCTTCCTCTATCATGGCTTTGTGGCGTAAGTCATAATTCTAGTGTAAGGGATGATCTCAGAGGTTAGTGCTGAACTATGATCTCATATTATCTAAGGATTGTTCCTCTATATTGTACCTCAACAAGTGTCATTGGGTCTTAATTCTGTGCTTTCCGGAGAAAGTCCAAAACAGTCATTGTAAAAGTTTACGTTGTGTTGTTCTGAATCATTGAGCAGTTAAACATAAATAGATAGTCTAGTGAACTCTGTAAGTAAGAATATATGCATGAAACACTTTTTGGCTTCTCACTCAGTTCCTGAGGAATTAGAAAGCTTGCAGTTCCATGTTCATACTGTCCTGGCATTCATATGAATTGACATCATCTTCCTCTGCACACCTTAGTCTCCAGAGTTACCAAATTGTGTGGCACTTCTGAGATAACATTTACCACCGGAGAATAAAACTAAAATGATGAAGTATTTGTGAAAGAGACAGTGATAAAATAATCATGTCTCCTTGTAGATGTATGTGTTTTTCTCCTCCTCACAGTGCTCCCTTTTCTCCACTATATTTCCCCATATTCTTCTACCTTTTCCTGCTCAATCGCCTTAAATTTATTGTGCTCTCTGCATTTCCCTTTTTCACATGCAGAACTCCTGGAGAACTGCTGAGCAATTCAACTCAGGATAGCTTCATTTCACTAAAAGTGAAATATCACTACTGATACGCAATAAGAGTAGAAGTGTACATGGCAGTAACACCATCTCACAAGAATTTGGAATGCTTACCTAAGCTTCTTAACATTATAAAATTTAAAATAAGTGTAAGGATGGGCAACTTCATTAAACATTTTCCTGTGATACCTTGAGTTATATGCCAAATCTATCACAAAAAAAAACCCCTACAGTGTCAATCTCATAAATCCTACAAAAATAATCAATTCTTAAAAGTAATTCTTGAGATAAGATTAATCTGTATTTTAAAAAGCAGTAAAAATAAAACCTGATCTACACCAGGGGTTCCAAAAATTTTGCTATGGAATCTACTTCAGAGCAGTACAAAAAACTTGAAAATCATTTGGTTTTATCTTTCTGAGGCTGTATTTAGGCCAGAAGCTACTGCCACTAACTGAAGTCTAGCATAGGGGAATTCCTGATTTAAGCTATGCATATGATTATTTTTGTGAGCAAGCACCTAAGATAAAGAGCAGACATGCAGTTTGGAACAAAATTAAGCAAATTGTCAAATAGCTTTTAAAAATATATCACATACATGGGCTATCTGTTAATCAATTAAAAATGTCTTTAAAAGTCCAGCAAAATATGCTAGGTTATTAGAGTATTTCAGGCTAACAGCAGATTAATTAGCTGTTACAATTTTATGATAATATTTCATGTTTAATTTTAGATGTTAGGCCATATATTGTAATCATTCACCTTTACACTGTGAGGATACAATATCTAATGTGTACTATGTGCAGTCCTTCCTAAACAATTCTTAAGTGGTCATGTCAAATGGTAATACTTAAAATGTGAAAGTAGAACCTCCATGGCTGTTGGTTGTTATACTGTCTTATCTCTTTGATGAGTCTCTCTGGTGAATATCCAAAACTTATTGCGCATAGATACAGTGAAATGTCACTAGGCAAGGTATTTTGATTGAGTATTTTAAGGTCTGTTAAACTTTGGATATTGTATTTTCATGGTTCTCTAATTTTAAAAACATTCTTTTGATGGGTCTTCCTATTCTTTCACTGTCACAGCATTCACATGGCTCTCAAAATCAAACTGTTTAATTCCCTGTTCAGAAAGCTTTTCCGTAAGCTTTACTGAAAATTACTTTTTTTTCTAAGACAAGACTAGTTGGAGGTTTGAATGACTGTAACAACCTCTTCTTTTTTCATCTTTCATGCTTTTGGAGGGGGGGGGGGGGTTTGAGTTTTTTAATATATATGGGAAACGTATTGAGACAATCTGAATCCAAGATTGTTTGGGGGGTGAAAGAACTTTTTTTTCCCCAGAAGTTTTATCAAAGCCTGAACCATTTCTAGTTTCCCAACCTGATAAACTAGAGAAATGTATACACTCATTTCCTATACAGACATAATGTAGACAAGCTTATCAATCAAAACCATCCTTTCTGTGACTGATACAGGATCTTCCAACCTGTTCTGTCCATCCTCCTCTGAGCATAATTTTGTAATGCTAACAGGAGGAGATGAAGCATTGCAGCTTCTTCGCCTCTTTCAGTTCTTCCTCAGCCTTGGATCACTTCAAATTGGGTTTTAAGACTTGACCCTTCCTCTGTTTGATACATTCCTTTCACTTCACAAAAGTTGTCATGATGACCCTGTATCTTAATTTTAGTTCTTCTCCACCCCTTCTAAAAAAAAACCTAAATAAACAAAATAAAAAACCTGGAAAAGACCAAGCTAATTAAATTGCTGAGTTCCAAGTATAAACTTGTGCCTTTGGAAATTTCTAAGGTCAACATTTAAAAAACAGCTCTTGAAAGAAACGTAAGTTTATTGGGGTTTTTTTAGCTATTTGCACCTGCAACTTTCCAAGCACAATTACTCCTGGATACAAACAATATAGCCTAACAACTAGGCTTGAAGTTCAGGAGGCTTGCTGAGACCTGTTTGAAATGCTGGCACATAATAACTTCTCCTTTCATAATGGCTGCTTTGCTACAAGTAGTTAACTCATTACTTTGTAAAGCACTTCAAGGTACTTAGAATATGAGAGGTGCCCTACAAAAATAGATTGCAATGTATTACGGTCTGATCTTTTCTTTTTCTTTTCTATTCTGTTTTAGCCTACTCACTTGATAGTGATCTGTCTGAGAAGATCTTCATGATTTCAAAGCATTTTGGGCATTCCATCACATTCTGCAAAACTGAGGAATATCTGTGGAAGCTGTAGTGTCACAACTTAGTAAGAAGTCATTGTGAAAGTATATTAGATCTTTTTTCTTTTTTTTTCATCCTTTGGTTGATGCTTTATTTTCTATCACATCGGATGTTTTAAAAATGCTCCCTGGGTGGGGAACAAATTAATTCCTTGTACTTCAAATGCATACAAGTCTGTGATACTGATATAAGGCAAGATGAACTGATGCTTCTGCCAAAGCAAATATTTGACTCATAAATGCTTCAGGTTATGCTCTGTTGCGTTTCCTTGAAAGGAAGACATGAATTTTATCAAATAAATTTTTCCTCTATTATCATTCTGTTCTACTTCAAGAAAATCTGTTTTTTCCCCTTCTATGTATGATTCATTTTCAAAAGCTTTAATGCATGCTTTTGTCAAGTGTGTGCATGATGATGGAAAGCAAAACAGACTGCAAAAAGAATAGAATTGTGTATTAAAGCTCCAGAATATGAAAATGAGAATTGCCTTCATTTAAACACAAAGTTTATGTTCTGCCTCTTAGTCTTACAACTTATCCATGCCTTTCAAACATAAACAATACACTCATAGTCAACAACAAGTTATTCAGTATTCTGTGGAAATGAAAATTCTGCATGAAATTCTGTTCTTTCCTGAAATATAGCAGGTCAAGCTAAAGGACCATGACTTCTTTCTGGTCTTAAGTGTGTGTGTGTGTGTGTATCCATATGGCCATATATATTTGTTTATATGTATATCTCATACGTTTTGTCACATTGTCCCTCAGCAAGCTAAGTGTTTTGGAAGATAAACTCTACTAATTTATGTATCTGCATTTCCCTGAAGCAGACAGGAAAAAGTAAAGTAGTTTCAAAAGGAGAATGTAGCAAAACATGTTCTTCCGACTGTCCTCGAACCTACTCCACCTCTTGTAAACTGCTCATTGTTCCAACAGGAGGAATTTGGGGAGATGTATCCTCATTGTTAGGAATAAATGTCCAAGCATGCAATAAAGTTTATGTTTTAATTGCTGACTGGCTCACTTTACATCTGTGCTGTTTATTGACAAGACTAAAGCCTAGAGAATTTTGGCTCCACAGTAACTACTAGTTTACAAGTAAGTATTCATGGAAGGTGGTTTTATTTAGCATGCGTAATTTTTTTAGAAGACTGAAGCTATGCAAGGCTCCTTCTCCTCTTCTGTCTTGGCTTTTCCAGATAAAGACTTAAGCACCATTAATAGAAGAATCAGTAAAGAGGTTCAGTT
This sequence comes from Psophia crepitans, assembly GCA_013399095.1. Classification (NCBI taxonomy): domain Eukaryota; kingdom Metazoa; phylum Chordata; class Aves; order Gruiformes; family Psophiidae; genus Psophia; species Psophia crepitans. The sequence continues at coordinate 111,536 of VWZZ01006632.1, forward strand.
CACACTCACACCTGTATTTCTGTAACTGTGAAAGACACTATTTACACTTTTATCTAGTGTAATTTGTATTCACAGATACTTCTACAGCAATTTTAGATATTTATATAAAAAGGAAAAAACTGGAGATACATAAAAGCTACATTTCTTTTTTAAAATCACTTTTGCCTTCACTTGTATCCGGTAATCACCCAGAATATTTAGTTTCCTGCGTGTCTACCAAAAGAAGTGTAAGATTCACTGATACTTACTCTGTGAGTTCTTTTGCATATTAATTGTGTGGGAAAGTGTGGAAATTAGTCATCTTCCATTCTCTAAGATTTAAATTAGTAATAGATTTACTAGTTTCATTGAATAATTGATGATTTGTACCTACAAATATATCATTTAGAATGTAATGTTCTTTGCACTCTGGACACATTATTTCAGCTTTAGCACAGAAATAGATAAATGGAGTTAAATATTTTCCTTTTTTTTTCTGTACTAAAATATACATATCACTTTTTTTCCTCAAACTTTAATAATAATTTTAGCATTTTTACACCATTATCTTTGTTTCTGTCTTTTTTACGATTGACCAATTAAATAATTAATGTCAGTATGATAAGACAGAGGAAAAAAGATCACAAATTCTTCAAACTAATAAATTCTCTCTTATTTCTTACAGCCCTCAAGTCTGATTGTCTCTATTCTGTCAGAGAATACAGGAAAACATGTTACAAAAATACAAGAAGCATTCTAAAAAATGGAAATGTAAAACCATGCCTTTGTCAACCCAAGATGGCCCTAGTTAATAAAAGTATAACAACATTTTAGCTGCTCATGAAAGATCTTAATTTTTATTATGAAGAATACAAGTGCCTATGAGCTTCATTTTAAAAACTGAAAAGGCACAACTGACATACCAATAATTGGAAGAACTTGAAGATAATATTTTAGATTGGTGTTATATTGTACAGATTGAAAGTAATGGAGACATCAATCCTGCAAATGTGACTACGTTTCTCAAGGCAATTGTCACCAGCATCAGCCTAAACTTATTACGACATTCGCTGGTATGTCAATTACTCCTCTTTTCAGCCTGAAGTTTTCCCTTTTAAGGGAAAGAAGCTGATCTGCAGCAATCAAGACAAAGGGTATTTTATGCAATCAAATCCACAGGACTATTCCACACTGTCTTGTAGTGAACAGTACTTTTTAATAAGTCAATTATTTTATACGGAAGTGAACACTGCAAGTGGAACTCGCACAAGGAACTTAAACATTCTGTTTCAGTTCATTCATTAGAAGGTGGGATGGTAGTGAGTATACTTCTAGCTAGGAGCTTTCTCTTGCCTATTAATTTTCAAGATAATAGTAGAGAAACACAGACGTGCTCTAGACACTCACACCAAATCAAATCACTCTAAATCAAATCACCATTATTTTCTTTGCCTTTAAAGACCATAGTCTGAGAATAAGGAGTGACTCTCTAAATACCTCTATACCTGTCTCTAGTAAGGAAGTCAAGTTAACAGTAATAAGATCATGAAATTGTTTAGACTTTCAGTTTAGAAAATTTAGGATTAGTCAGTTGAGGCTGAATACGGGTTCTTGAACACCAGATCACAAGCCGCTACTATATGACCTGAAGGAGTAATATTTTCAGTTACAGCTTGGGTATTACTATTCTTTCTCTGTAGCCAGTAAAAGTGATTATAATCTACTGATTATAAATAACCTTGTTAAAATTATGCCTCAAGGAACAAAAGAATAGTTACTTGATTGTTAAAAAGATAAAATCATTAGTAAAATATCCAAGGGAATAAAATAGAATAGAGTAATAAGTCAGAAGTAATGTATCTGATCTCTGTGCATGGATTGCTTCCATCTAGTATTCCAATTGTTTCATACAAGCCTTGAGAAAGGAAGTCACAATTCTGTATATAATACTAAAATATTCTAACTGTCCACCTAGCATTTTATCATATTGGTATATTTTTCGATCTCTTTCTCAGTAGATAGAGTTATTATTTAGAAGCTACTGTACTGGAGACTCAGTTAATTTTATGTCTTGCACATGCAGTAAATGTTTTTTCCTTGCATGCAGAGAAAGTGACAGAAATCCCTCTAGGTATTAAAGAGAAAATCCGTTCTGCTCCTTAGGTCATTAGCCTGAAGAAAATCTCTGGAGCCTGGTTAGCTGATCTGAAGTCTCTCTTTTTAGGTTAAATCATACTACTGTCATGTAAATTGTTCACTCATCTAACAGAAAATTAAACAGGCATTGGAAGAAAGCAACCAATCCAGAGAAATTATGTTGTTCCTGATTGTAATGTATCTAAACCACAACATAGGAAAGTTGATTATTATGTTTGAAAAGTAAAGAAGTTTAAGCAAAGACTACTTACTAGGAAAAAGCACCATGTTCCAAGAAAAAAATTTAATTTCTCTGTCTATGTGATGTATGGGTCATCGGGTCTGAACTACAAAATGTTGGATAGAACAGAATACTAGTTATGAAGTTTATAGCTATTAATCGTCACATTATGTCAGTCTTCATGAAACAGGAGGATACAGATCAAATATGCTGCTGAGTGTTGATTTGCTCGTCCAACTAGCTGTGATTTGAAAAACTGACAGACCAGTGGTTCATTCAAAAATGCTTCATTTTCAAAAGCATCCCAGACTGAAGAGATTAATCACATCTCAGAATTTCATTCTTGTTCTCCTTTCCCATCACATTTATCACTAGTGTTATCTCTCTGGACCCATCTAGCTAGGTAGTGTAAGAGATATTAATGTTATTCCAGATGGAAAAGGGAACTGATGGTGGGTTTAGATCATCCTTTTCATTTACAGAAAAAGTACAAAGTCTTGTTTCTTCAGATATAAGATTATCAAAACATGAAGGATAGTCCTTTTGCTTACAGTTCTGTCTACCCTCAGCTTCGAATGTGTGTTATTAGACTCCTTGTCAGGGCTATGCTTCCAGTCCTTTTTCAGGCTGCAGCTCATGGCTGTTTGCCATCTTGTCTCGGTTTCTCTGCTCTTTTCTGCTTCTTTCACACAAAAAAATATTTGCACAAAAATAACTAACAGCAGTCATTGCCCAACCTGCTTGTGGGGTCCGGGGGAGGAGGAGGGGTGGGATAGGACAGGGGAAGACTTACACTTGACGTGAGTAAGAGAACACTATAATTTCTAGAAAGAGTAACTGTTTCCTACAAATTCTTTCAAGGAACTGTGGTGATTATACCTTATAGTTAAATGACTTTTAAACTAAATTAGCAAACTATTTGTTAGTATTGTTATTTTTATTTCCAGCTGGGTTTTGGTGTTTTGATATTTTGTAAAGAAGCAAAATATTAAGAAACAATCCGTATATAGTCTTTCTCATCTAAAAAAACCCAACAAAAACACAAGAGAGTCTTGTACCATATTCCATACACAAATCTACCATAAATAAAAGAGCATCTCATTTTTTATACTAAAGAAAAAACAAACATTTTTGCTAATTTTAAGAACGTAGGTCATGAACCTCAGCTTTCTTTAGCAGAGATGATTTTTTCTTCATGAAACATCTTTTTATAAACAATAATCAGCTTGTATGATTATATATAGAAATTAAGTGAAAGTGTTTCTATATTAACCAATCTACACAAAAATTGCATACAAGTCTTCTCATAAGGTGTTATACGTTAAAAAGAAATAATTCAGTGCAGTCTCTAATCTTTATAAAGGCACCAAATCTTTCCATGTTCAGACGCTACCTTGTCAGCAAAACACGCTGTTTTTCTCTGAATTGTAATTCAATACAAATAAAAACCTAATCTGCAAGTAGGTGATAATGAGATCCATTCATAACGCATTTTGATTAGTTGTTGGATTTTGAATGGCTCCAGTTGACGTGAAGAAGTCCTTCTCTTCAAGAGACTGTGCTAGAATCACTACATACTTTTTATGTTTTATCTGTGAAAATCAAGACAATCCCCATACTTTCTGGCCCAAAATGTGAGCCATGGAGTCTGCCTTTGCTGAAGAAGCTTTACAGTCCTGAATTGTATCATGTCTGTTAATTATAAAAAAGTGATTGATGTGTTTCTTATTTAAATCAATGCCATCAATTTGACGAGAACATTGCCCTTTTTTTAAAAAAAATTATTTGATTTGAAATGGCTATAACCCTCTGTTAAACCTGATCCAGATTAAAAGCAATTTCTTCCTGTGTCTTAGCATCCATAAAACTCAAGGAAAGCTATTCTTGCTATAAGCCTTTAGTGAGGGAATAAAAATTTAAAATAAAGTCAATGCCAAACATGATTACAAGAAGTATAGGTCAATATAAGTCTTACCATTTTTGTTTAATTTATAACTGAGTATCCTCTAAAAGCTTTGTTCTGTCATGAATTATTTTTACAGTGAAGTTTCACTGTGGCTTTTGATAGTTTATGACCTTCTAAATACCATGAAAGCATCATAAACAATGTGTCGTATACACACGTTGAAAATAACTGGGAAGGATCGCCTACTTTATCACTCAGCCCCTGAGGCAGCTGGAAATTGTACAGACTGAAGAAAAAAGCTGAAGGTATGGAAACAAATGAATCTTCATCTATCTACAGGAATGTCATTTTTCATAACCTTCATTACAAATCACTTCTGCATGGAATTCTGAAGGAAGAGCTCAGCACTGCCAAATACTTGTGTGGGGTTTTGTGACTAAGGAAAACAAATTATTAATCTTAATGAAACACCTGATAACTTTTTGAATCAGAACCAAAAGGAAAGCACCTGTCATTTTACAAACCCATATCAAAACCTACTTGATTCAGACAATGATTTGCTCTTATTTGTCTGCTTGAGCGCCACACCAGAAGCTTCAAGGCCACACACAGTTGGATAAAATGCCAAAGACTTTCGGATTAATTAAGCCATATCGTGTGTCTAGAGAAGAAGGACGAAATTCTGACATATTTGCTGGTTGTTTGGATGGGAAAAGAAAAGGGAGATGATGTTTCACAAGAAGTCCAGCATTTCCATTTGGGTAAGCATTCAGATGTTGCAATACACAGGGCACTGTTCCATGTGTCAGATGAAGCAAGAGATAATTTTCTTCTTGTAAATCTGTGCTCCATCTGAACCACTGACTACAGTTAAAAAAGCAGCGATAAAGATGGGCACCAATAAGAGGAACAGAGACAGACTTCTCAGTGGTACCCTGTGAAAGGACAAGAGGCAATGGGCACAACGTGGAATACAAGAAATTCCATGCAACCACAAGAAAGAAATAATATTTGCAATTTTTTCCTGTAGGGACAGTGAAACACTTAAACAAGTTACCCAGAGAAGCTGTGGAATCTGAGTCTTTGGAGGTATCAAAAATGCAATAGACACAGCCATGAGCAACCTGTTGTAGTTGGCCATACTTTGAGTATGGTGTTCAACTACATGGTCTCAAGAGGTACCTTCCAACCTTGATTGTGATTCTGTGAGCATACAAGAAGAGTGACTTTTGGCAGTATAAAACATTCCATATCAAGGAATGGGCTTTATACATTAATGCTATTAAATAAATCAGTAAACACCAGAACTTTGCTAGACATGGCTTAATCACCTAGGCATGTCAGCTAGCTGTGTCTAATACTCAATAATTAGGATTGCTTGAAATATTTTGCTAAAATGTTCTATTTCACTGAGACTAGACATTCCTCAGAAACATAACTTTTGAAAAAGGACTTGCTGAGGAATCTTCATCTGGAAGGGCTGGAAAAAAGGAAAGCAGGGAGACAAAAGCAAGAGAGATGATTAGACTTGCTAGCATTTTAACAGGAAAAAAATCAAATACAACAACACACAGAAAGAGAGACAACACTTAGTGGTCTGTGGAGGAGATGACCAACAGGAACAGCTTGGTTTGGTGTGACTTTTGGATGAAAAATGTTCTCACACAAGCAAAAACTTTTGTCTCAACATGCAAGCTTCTCATCCACCAAACTAATACAAATATTTGCATCTCTCCTTTGTTATGCATGTTTTTTATAAAATTCCAGAAGGCATGTTTGAATTCCAGTACAGAATTAAGGAAATTTCAACACTGCAGCATTTCTAATCTTGCCAGTTTAATCACTTTAGATTTGCCAGTAATTCATATTTGAGAGAAAAGAAAAATAAATTTTAAAAAGAATAATAAGAATTCTATGAGATCTTTATTTATAAACTTGCATGTAAAGAAGATTTGGGCCAACACCTCTAAGCCATGAGTACGAGCAAGTAAAGGCATGATTCCTAGGTCAGAACAGTATGCTAAAAGCAGTTGGAGGGCATACATACTTATTTACATAATTAGATATGAGTTAGACTGAGATAAACATTCTGTAATTATACATACAGAAGAAATGTTTGCTGCAGAAAAGCAAAAACCTATGTTGTGTATCCAATATAGAGGTTGTTATGACAATAACTTAATGGAATAATAGCTGTAATGGTGGGCTTTTATATATCACCTTTTGTCACTAGGTTTTAAAGTGATGTACAAGTCACCCTTTTCATTCAGTAATTTATTGCTGATGCTAAGAAAAAAACATAAAGGGATCTCCGAACGTAAAATGGATGCAGGTAAGTCTGGACAACTAACCAGTGTTAAGACTGTTTTCAAATGTCAGCTAGTAAATCTTCCTGAGGTTTACTGGTCTACATGGACCTACTGGGTCTCCAGCACCTTATACTCCCATGCATAAAGCAAGATGTGCTGCACAGCCTTTCATGTACTACCACACCACATAATTGATGTTGTCCGCCTGCTCTTATGCAACAACAAAAGAAACTTAATTCTTTCATAACGAGCTGAAAATGTCAGAGGAAATGGAAAAAGGTGGTGTGTCCACTAAGCAAAGCACTAAATGCAGAGAATTTTGCATTTGATACTATGAAACAACCCAGTTTAGGATTTGGATTTCTTCAGTTTATCAGAGTTGATGAAACAGAGTTAATTAAAACATGTTTCATCACTGCATAAGTTACTTCTTTGGAGAAGAACAGAATCATTCCCCAATGGTAAATTACTTCATTTATGATTCCCAAAGTTCTATTTAAATTTGCAGGCCCAGATTTAAAGTAAATATCTCTGGATCTTAATGGCATATTTTTTTTTCAGATTTTTACAGAATTATTTATTTCCACAGTATATTTTTGTGCCCAAAAGTATAAATGGGTTCAAAAGCATAGGCTGATTGTTGGTTACTAAACACAGTGATCTAGAAGTAACTGTTTGAGTCAGGAAGGCTCTACCTCACTTATTGCCAGAAACAAAGAAAGTAAAAAAGGGGACAGTGCATTTTAGAGACACACTGTCTCTTATCGTCCGTTCCTATCACTGACCAGTGTCTAAAGCAGATTTACTGATCTGATCCAGCACAGATGGTCTTACATTATGTTGAAAAAAAAAAAAAAAGATATTACCTGTCCTCTTTTTATTCACTCGCTTCTTGCAGTCAGACTTCTAACTGAGGCAGCTTACCACAGGGCTTGCAGCCAATGTTCTGCATGTAGCAGGCTATAACATCTACTCTGTTTATGCAACCCAACCTTGTTTAGCCTACACTTCACAAAGTGAATTCTCAATTTTAACAAAGTTAAGAAGACAGTATACACTATCTAATTAGGAGAGAGGGTTGTTTTTTTTTTTTAATTATTCATTCCTGCCAACCCTGTTTTGTTCCTTCAATTATAAAATTCCTGCCTGCTGAAGAACTGGAATTCCCCTCAGTTAGAAAAGTACTTTCAAGAATACTAAAAGCAAAAGAAAATAATTACTTGCTTTTGAGATGTGCAATAGTAAATGCCAGATGTAAATCTATGTGTTTTTTCTAGTATATGACTGATGAATTAAATGTGTCCTTATATTTTGTGAAAGTAGTCAAGAAGAAACTCTGAAAAGGATCTTTTGTGTTTCAAAAGATCATAACAAGCAGTTTTTGAATTCAGGAGAAACAAGTAATGCTAGTGGTGTTGCATCCATAGACGTGATGGTCTGGGGATATAAGTAAGGCAAGGTTTGGAGGGAGAGGTATTAGCTTTGAAAAGATGAACAACTATAGCTGAAGAAAAATAAAGCAAGCTTTCTTTCTGACAAGAATTCCATTAGCTATTATTTGGAATATATTACTGAAGGTTTAACAGGCATGGAAAGGTGAGATTTTTTGAATTTCAGCATTTCTAAATTAGCAGCTCTATTATGAGACTTCCTGTTGAGAGAAGAGTGAAGATGTCTACATTCAGAAAAACCACAGTCTGGCATATTAAAATCCATGCTAGTGTAGTGTAACATTGGAAAAACTTTCCAGAATTTATAGAATTTAAGAATATTTTTCTTTCTGATTTCTTTTTTTAATTATAGAAGAGACTTTCTGGGAACAATTCCCTGCTTTAGGAATTACTTATTATAGGATCTTAAGATCACAGGATAAACCACTTCAAAAGGAACTTCAGAAGGTCTGTAATCCAGCCTCTTGCTTCAAATGGGGTCAGCTATGAGATCAGAGTGGGTTGCTCAGGGCTTGATCCTGCCAGGTCTTGAAAACCTCCAAGGATAGAGATTGCATAATCTCTCTGGGCAACCTCTGCAGTTGTCTGACTATCTTGTAACAAAAGAAGTGTTTCTTATAACCAATGTGAATGTTGTTTCAATGTTTGTTTTCTCTCACCCTCCAACTGTAGAACATCGTGAAGATGCTGACTCCTTCTTGTCGATAAGCTCCTTAGAGGCATGAGTAGACTGCTGTTAAATTCCCCCCATGAGCTCTTCTCTTCTCGAGGCTGGACAAGCCTTGAGACCAATGGGATTTTTACCTTAGATTTTTCATGAATAATGATAACACTGGGCAGTGTTTTTCCTGGAAAATAATTTGGTTGCTCACATATGTTACCATTTAAAATGTTGTAGCCAGAGTGTGAGACAAGACAACAAAGACTGTCTAAAATTTAAGAGGAAACAAGTAAGTTGTATAATAATCGTTCTTTGGTATACCAACTGAAAAAAATTACCTGTTTTTACCTAAACCTAATATTTATCCATTTTTATATCTGCTTGTTCTTGTTTCTAGCTCTCATGGCCTGAATGCTCTAACATAGGCTACAGTTCTATGGACTTCTACAATGTGTACTAATGTAGGACAGAAACTCCTAACAAATGCATTGTCCTTAAAACTCCTTAAAATATCCCAGAAGATGAAAATATGTAAATCAATGTATCCAAGTCTGATTTACCTATGCTATAGCATATAGTCAAAATTCTGAATGATGTACTGAAGGTTAAAGAGGGAACTATCTAAGTAAAGGTGTTGGAGGAAAGCATATTAAAATTAATAGTGTCACAAGGATACAACTGAAGTCTGTCTTTGGCATTATAATGCCTCACCTCATTGCATAGAGCATGTTGCTAGTAAATCAGTTCTGTCTAGAAGACAAATTAGTTTCCTATCCCAAAAATGAGCTAGAGGGAAAAACAGGCAGAAAAGAGAGAGAAAGAAATTAAAGTTGCCCCAACTTTTAGTAGATTCAAAATATATTTTTCATTCTTGGCCACCATTATTCCCATTAAAAGCAATTATAATACATTCTACTGTAATTTCATGGCACATTCCCAAGCTCCATGCTTTCATTAGCATGGTAAATTGCCAAATACCTAGAAACGGTAATCTAAAAACTGAGGAAAGAAGATTATGAGATATTTGCATTTCAGCTATTTAGAAACATGCAAAGTAACAGTATATCTTTTGAAGTTTCGAAAGTACTTTTAGGAAAAGCAATTCATTTACATTTTAGAGGTATCATCTGAGTAAGTAGCATCATTACTATGTTATACTTAGGAAAAAAAAATCAGATGGTTCTGTAAAAGCTGTTCTTACTATTCTTTCCTCTAACCTTGTTCCTATTCTGGTTGTGAAAGGAATTCCTTTCCCACAGTGACAAATTAATGTCAGTAACTTTGACACTACACTAGGTATATGCTGCTGCTTACTAGATTTCATACACCTATTATTTCACCATTAGAATAGAATAGAATAGAATAGAATCATTAAGGTTGGAAGTGACCTCAAGGATCATCTAGTCCAATCGTCCCCCCACCACCTATTACCCACTAAACCACGTCCTTAAGTACCACATCTAACCTTTCCTTAAACACCCTCAGGGATGGTGACTCCACCACCTCCCTGGGCAACCCGTTCCAATGCCCAACCACCCTTTCCGAGAAGAAATTTCTCCTCATCTCCAACCTGAACCTTCCCTGGCGCAACTTGCAGCCATTTCCCCTTGTCCTGTCACTAGTTATCTGCGAGAAGAGGTCGACCCCCAGCTCGCAACAACTTCCTTTCAGGTAGTTGTAGAGGGCAATAAGGTCTGCCCTGAGCCTCCTCTTCTCCAGACTAAACAGTCCCAGTTCCTTCAGCCGCTCCTCATAAGACCTGTGCTCCAGCCCCTTCACCAGTTTCGTTGTCCTTCTCTGGACACGCTCCAGGGCTTCGATGAGTAAAGACAGGTACAACTTTCTGTTCTGAATGCCAACCCCCCCCAAAAAAAATAAAATTGGAATGGAATAAGTAGCTAAAACTAGATTAATTTATTAATCTATAATGTGTTTGAAAGCTGTTCTTCCAAAAATTCACAATGTTGTTATGGAATTTGTATTACAAGTCACATTGCAAGTTCAACGAGTATCTCTATTCTCTATAATAGAAACTTTCTACAATCTATCCTACAAGTACACAAGTTAATAAGTGGTCACATTCCTTCTGAGGTAAAATCCATCTCATGAAGAATTAAGCAAATTGTGGCATATACTCTAATAGTAAAAACAATCCTATCTTTTTAGGGAAAAAAAAAAGTTCAGTGTTTTTTGACTCTGAGGACTGATCTGATTGTCTGAAAACACTTTATGATTTCCTCAAATGTATCTGTATTCAAATCACAGTTCGTGACTTCTATGCATATTCTATAAGAACAGCATGTGCAGATTTGGTATCTGAATTTCACACAAGCTAAATTCTCGGTGAATTTAAAAAAAAAAAAAAAAACAAAACCAAAAACACAACCCAACCCTAACTTTTAAGACATTACATAGCATTGTTTTCCTTTTCCAGCTGTCCAAAACAGTGCATCACATTTTCTCCTTTTCCTCCCCCCTGCCCCTGCCCTGCCTGGAGCTTTGGTTGGAAGATTCAGTTATCTCTCCTTATATGCTTCCTCTGATAGCACTCTTCTTATTCCAGAGTTAAGCAGGACTACCCCTTAGGAACCTACGACTGGGAGCCAGTGCTCCTACCTCATCATTAAGTTCTGTGTCTGATCCTTTTAAGGAAGAACCTGAGCCACAGTAGGCTGGGGGAGGCCAAGGTAAGAACTCTCTGTATGCTCTACAAACTGAACCAGAACATGAGAATTCTTTCCAGAAAGCTGCAAAACCAGCAGGAAAACTTGTCGTGGTCTGACAGTCCTTCCTTTTGTTTGTCATAAATACAGAACAAAGCCCTGTTCTAAGTTTATTCCTTTTCCGCATCAAGGTCAGGTTGGATGAGGCTTTGGCCAACCTGGTCTAGTGGAGGGTGTCCCTGCCCGTGGTGAGGGGAGTGCAACTAGATGATCCTTGTGGTCCCTTCCAACCCAAACCATTCTATGATTCTGTGATTACAATCCCTACAAATGAGACATCTACCTTTCACTCCAGACTAGCAGAATTGCCAGACACAGTGCTACAGCTAATGCACAGGGAGAATACCTGCACTAAGCAGAAACAATGTCATTCTAATTTTACAAATATCAGAATGTCATTGGGTGTTGTCATCTTTGAAAATAAATATATATGAACCCATAACTGGAAATAATTTCAACTAAAATTATTTATAGATAGCTAAAATAAAACTTTGGCCTCAGTATGTCCGAAGCACTAATTTAATACCTGTTTATTGCAACTAATTATGGCCAACAAAGCAGCAAAATAATGTGGTGCTATTTCCCCAGCTGGAAATATAATTACAATTTGCGTTCCTTATAAATTCTTCAGGATCAAATCAGAATTAGTAGTGTTAACCAATTATTATAAATTAAAACACATTTCCATTGGAGATAATGAAAAATTTTTATGTTTTGGAAATTATTATGTTTTATTTTATGTTGTTAATTTACCTTGCTATATAGTACTGTAAAAAAATACCCATCTATGACTCCAGACATCATTTCTCATAATGCTTGAAGTGCTGTACTAGTTTGGTAATATTTGATTTTTATTTCTGAAATAAGGGAAAAGCTGGGAGGGGCCTACTATGGAAGAGAGAATAGTATTTTAATCCATTAATTCCTTAAGAGTTCAGATTAATCTAGAGGACATTATTTTTCAGGAAAACGGTCCATTTTCAAAAAATCTTGAAGAAGCAAATTACTTTTATAGCTCAGAAGAGACATTCTCCTTTAAAATAAATATTGTTTTAATAAAATAGGTGTAAGTGAAGAAAAAAGGGTATCAGTAATGTACAGACAAGTATGTAAAAGTGGTAGGAGTGACAAATTTGGAAATATCAGAGGACTTGAATCTCCCATTCAAGTGGAAATTCCATTTTGCAAAAAAGTCCTTGAAAATAAGTTGAACATGAGCCAGAAATGTGCCCTTGCAGCAAAGCAAACCAACAGCATCCTGGGCTGCATTAGGAAAAGCATCAGCAGTTGCAAGGTCAAAGGAGGTGATTCTTCCCTTCTACACAAGACAGGTGAGACACATCTGGAGTGCTGGGTCCTGTTCTGGGCTCCTCAGTAGAAAAAGGACATGGACTTACTGGAACAAGTCCAGCAAAGGGCCATAAAGATGGTTAAGGGACCAAAGCATCTGTCATATGAGAAAAGGTTGAGAGAGCTGGGGCTGTTCAGCCTGGAGAAGACTCAAGGGGGATCTTAACCGTGTGTATAAATATCTGATGAATGGCAGTAAAGAAGGCAAGAGTGAGTCTGTTCTAAGTGGTACCCAGTGAAAGAATAAGAAGCAATAGGCAAAAATTAAATACAAGAAAGTCTTGTTGAACTTCATGAGGCTTGCCTGGGCCCACCTCTCAAGGCTGTTGAAGTCCCTCTGTATGACATCCCTTCCCTCCAGTGTATCAACTTTACCACACAACTTGGGGTTGGCAAACTTGCTGAGAGTGCACTCAATCCCACTGTCCATCTTGCTGACAAAGATGTGAAACAGTGCCGGTCCCAGTACTGACCCCTGAGGAGTGCCACTTGTCGCTGGTCTTTTCTTGCACATTGACCACAACTCTTTGAGTGCGACCATCCAGTCAATTTCTTTTCCACTAAATGGGCCATGTCTCTCCAATTTAGACACAAGGACATCATGTGGGACAGTGTCAAGTGCTTTGCACAAGTCCAGGAAGATTATGTCAGTTTCTCTTCCTTTGTGTACCAAGACTGTAACCCCATCATAGAAGGCAACCAGATTTGTTAGGCGCACTTTGCCCTTAATTAATCCGTGTTGGCTGTCACTAATCATCTCCTTATTTTCTATGTGCCTTAGCACAGTTTCCAGGAGGATCTGCTCCATGATAGACTCCATGATGGTTCTATGATGGACTCCATGATTGACAGTTGGACTAGATGATCTTAGAAGTCTCTTCCAATCTTAATAATTCTATGATTCTATGATCTTGCTAGGCACAGACGTGAGACTGACCCGCTTGTAATTCCCCAGATCTTCCTTTTTAACATTTTTAAAAATGGCTTTAATTGTAACATACCAATTTTTTTGGTGCATCCATAATGAAGTCATTAGCAGATGATGCTTAGTGTTATAAATATTTTTGTCCAGTTAAAAAAAGTGCCTACAGTTTTTCAGACACAAAAATGTTTGGGGTTTTTTTTCTGGACCCTTGTACAGAATACTGAATATTTGAATGTTGAGTCACCATCTGAGAGATTTTTGACTCTGGCTCAGCTCAGTAACTCCCTGGTGTAACAATTTTTGTTTTGCTTTGTTTTTTTCTCCTGAAGAACTTATCTTTTTTTTTTTTTTTTAGCAGTTTTAAAACTAAGGTCTTTACCATATATCACAAATATTTTATACCATCTTTCTGTTTGACTTGTCAGGTATTCTGTGCTTATATTTACTGTTTTGGCAACTACTTTCAACCATGTATAAAACAGCTGTTTATATCTTTGAATCATCCATCTTAATTTTAGTTTGATTTGGCTTCCATCCAGCTACAGTTGTCAGGAATAACACAAATCCCACTACAGTAATGCTAAAGGATTTAGGAACGTCCCACAAATATTCTCTAGTCTTAAGTGGATTTGTTTCATTCATCCTTTCTACATCATCTTCTTTCTCAGCTTTGCATCAGATCTGGAGAATGGAGAAAACTATATTGGATATATATATAAGTCGCTATAGTCCCTGAATTTCAACAACCTCATTTTCCTAGCAGTTGTTCACTAGTTTCTTTTATACTAGCTTGTTTGACTGTTAAAGAGGATCTGCCATCTGGTTCAAGTCTTTGTCACTAAAACAAGAGGACTGTGAACAGCAGCACTCAATGTCTGCAAGACACAGAACACCAGAATTCTTAGATTTATGTAGATGGTTTTGAGTTTTATTTGCAATTAGATCTGAAAAGCTGTAGTGAAACAGCACCTTTATTTAACATCATTTCTACTTTGGTAAATGACTGCTAGAATTCAGAAGATTTAATTTTCAGTCTATAAAGACATTAGGAGTTACTATTACAAAGCATTGAATCATTGGTGTTGAAAATCAGGTAGAAGGTAAAGGTTGGTTTGAAAGAAAAAAATGATAGAAACACATTTTAATATACGAAACTACTGTACTCACCCTTCTCAGAATAAAACCCATTTTTCTTTTGAAAGTTTGTTTTAATTTTTATTTTATATGAAAATTTTAATGACAGATTTCACTTTTACAAAAGTGCTGGCAGCTGAATGGTTTGTTTTTAAAATCTATAAGTAAATACTTTTTCCCATTTCAGAATAAAATTTGTATTTTATGAAATTCTTTATGCAATGAAAAGAAATAGCTTTTAGCATAGATGTCGGTCACTGTCTGGAAAGTTAATATTCACATCAGTCCTTGTCTGACTATCTTCGATATACTAGTTTTTATACTAGATAATAAAACTTTGATTAATTGCACACTATAAATTAATGAATTAATCTGAACCTGTATTGCTGCATAGCTTGCATTGCAACTTACATTCTGTGATAAAATTTATCTTTTTTATTCCATTGCTGGAATTCTGCTTGTTTCTGGATCTAGTTCTTCACAATATATTTAGAGACAAATATGGAAAAAACCAAGTCTTATCTGTCTGCCTGTCATGCGGGTTTTTTTTTTATTATTCCATATCTTATAATGGAGTCACTGCATGCCTGAGCACACCATCAACTGTCCTCATTGCTAAGTAAAAAAGGGCAATTTAAACATGTCTAATGCCCTAGTGAATTCAACTCTTCCGTTTTACTTGCAAGAGCAGGTTAAGGTTGCTAATGTGGTAAATTAAATGTTCACAAAATCATTTAAGTGATTTTTTTATTTTGGCCAATAACCATTTTTGATCATCTGAAGATCCCCTTAATTTGTAATATTCCATCTAATAATTTTTCAGACACACACCAAATGTCGTATAAAATATTTGTCAACTTAGTAAAATCTAATTTCTAACAAGATGAACATTCCTAAAGGTCGTGGATTTTTTAAAATACTTTTTTCTCTTTCATTAGATGTTTCCCCTCTCATTCCCAGGGGAATGTACTGACAATTTCAAATTACCCTCTACTTGACAAGTGTAATTTCAAGCACACTTCCCATTTTTCTACCAGGCTTTGTTCTAAGTTACTGGTAGAAATGGCCTCCTGTCATTTGTGGTGTTGGGTTTTTTTAACTTTGTTTTTAAATGTTGAGCATATGACACCCAGGAATGCTGGTATATAGTGTTCATTCTTTAAACTTCAAATTGACATAAGTTCTCCCACATAATATTTGTCCAAAACATGCTGTTTTGAAGAAAAGCCCATGAAAATTCCCTATGATAGGGACCAAAATATGAAATCCCTGCAGCTTTTATTAAAGAGATCTACTGGTCCCTGGCAACTTCTGAAGGCAGAATCCTTAGTATGCTTCATGCCTAAAATATCTCAAGGGAAAACCGAAATTAACTCAGTTAATTTTGATCATCTAAGTGTCTCTTACAATAAGAAGTGGATCAGTCCTTCTGTAGATGTAACAGCTTAGCCATGAATTATTCAGTATCAAAATACACGTGACAATTGGCTTCTGTTATAAAATATACATAATTAATAAAACATCTGTTCTACGTTTTCACATTTAAGAAGTACAAAGTGCAAAGGCAAAAAATGTGAAATGGATATATAAGAATTTTTTTTTCATGCCATGTTTTCTCCCACCCTGTTCAATAAGGGTTAAGGAAACAGCCATGTACCAACTTATTCTATATGTGCATTCTTTCATTATTTTGTTATGAAAACTTACTTGCTGGTAATTCTCTTTTTGATCACAGCCTCAACAGAATTATTCAAGGATGAGCACAATGGATCCATTTAGCTGAAAACAAAATGCAAAATATCTGTCAATCATGCCAGATACAAATCTTTTATACGCATAAAGCTGTAAGTAGTTTTGGGTTATGGTTTGGGGTTTTTTTACATGTATGTCTGCAAGTGTATGTGCAGGCATATGTATGTGCACGTGTTTGTCTAGATACTTTGACATCACAGTGAATACAGATTAATTTCCCCCGGTTGTTCCTTTTTCCTTAGTCTAACTGGTGATTAGAGGTATACTAACAGTAAGTCTTCAGGACCAAATGAAACGACCTGACATTCAGGACACCCCAGTAGAGGGTGTTTTATTAAATTGCACAATAAGTAAACAAAACAAAATAAAACAAACAAAAAAAAAAACCAACACCAAACCACCCTGATCTCATAACTACTGTTCAATGAGAAATAGTATTCATATGCCAGGAAAACTCATTTTTCAAATACTGCCCCTGTGTTGAATGGGATAGTGAATTGAAATCTCATTACAATGGATCATAAGTCTATCCAAATGTTAACACTTTGCTTCCATGATTTCAGAACATTTCATTTAACTTCGACTCTCAAACTTAAATTACTTTCTAGAAAAAAATGTTCAAGTTATAAAAAAAAAGTTATTGAAGGAAATATTCTGCTAAAATGCACCAAAAAATACCCAAAATTTTTAAAGATTTTGGCAAAGTTAAAAAGGAATTAGAAAAACATTTAAAGCATCTTCAAAAAGAAAGCATATTTCAATTGACCAACAATTTTCATCCAAATAAGTCTACACAATTTTTCAGACATTTTATTGATAATTTAAAACAGATTTACTCCTGGAACTTGCTCTTAGGACACAGGATACTGAGAATAAGAAAAGAAAAACAAAATAGTTGAAGGTATATTATTGGATACAAATCAAATGCTCATCATTACAGATACATAAGAAAACTAATCTCAATGCATATGAAAAAAGTTTGCTGTCTTCTGGAACTAGACTAAATTTAAGAAGAATTCTGAAATGTTTCAAAGATACTGATAAGCATTAGCTTATACCTGCAACACTAAGGTATTGATGAAGGCTAATGGCCTGGAGATCAACATTTTGCTGCCATCCTACAACCAGACACTGTCTTTGAAGTCCCCAGCTCATGCTATTTGCTAATTCTTGCTGCAGGCCAGTGAGCAGACTACATGGCCTTGTCCTCAAAAGGACTGTTAGACCTGAGCATAAAGAGTGGCAACTTAGCATTTCCTATAAAGTCAGACATCTACAGATTCAGAGAAGCTTCAAAGAATGGGTGTGGAAATTTCTCCAATTACACTTTAGAGTTGTGAGCTATTGCTTCTCCATCAATTCAGCCGCCTTCTTTTTTCAGAGAGAAGGGAATAACTACATCTACACCTTTCCCTCCTTACTAAAATATAGACCACTCAGTACCATCATACACTCTTTGCTTACCAAACAGAGAGCTACAGTTATGCTTAATGAGGCAAATACCAATTTCACAGAACCAGTGATTCCTGACACACTTGTTATGATCAACAGGCATGTTTATCAGTAAGCTACATGACTTCTATGGCTGTTAATATCTGAGTAAAAGCTTTTGTGCAGCTGGAAAAAATATTTCAGCAGTAACTTAATCACTTTTCTTCACAGAAATATTTTCAGCGCTTGGACTTCCATGTCTTTCATTGCTCAAGTCCCAAGGTTAGATTAGATGAATCTGATATAGTTGTGCTTCTGTCCACTAGTAACAACAGCCATATCATACAAAGGCTAATAATTATTCTTCTTCCTGTGAATAAAAAAACCCCACTGCTTAGCTCATCTGCTTTAGCACTTTTCACTTCAAAGTCTAAAGTTCAAATATTCCTTGGAATAGGGGATGGAAAAAAAATGGAGATGGTAAAAGAAGTTCTTGGATTTCAAGAAATGAAACTGATGTTCCATAAATGCATGGGAACACACAGATAAAGCCACTGAGTCCACGATCTCAACAGGAAAAGAAAATCTGTCATACTTCACACCTGTGGACAGGAAGCCTTTCATATTCATAGTCAAAAGTTATGGTAAAATAGACCTGCTATTAAATGGAGCAATTGCTGTTACAAGTGAGGTCCTAATAAATCTTCAGTATGTGCACCTGGCAATGGAGACTCTTGGCTGACCCTAGCTGTCACCCCTAGGCCTGCCTTGCTCCCTCATGGAGGACCTGGGTGTGGACCTCAGCTGGTGAGGCTCACTCCGTGCTGAATGTGTTATTTGGCAGCAGCCAGCTGATCCTTTCAAATCCTGACAAAAGGTCTCATGCAGCCAGGATCAAAGATGGCAGAGACCCACATGCAAGTCTCTTGTGCAAAGCAGAGTGTATCTTGAACAAGAAAGATCAGAGACCTGTCTCTGAAGTTCCTACATTGCAAACTGCTATCCATCAGGCTATGTTTTCTTCAAAACAAGTATTCCAATGTGTTTGACAGATGTGTAGTGAGTGCTTAAAACTTTTCAGGCAGTAATAACACAAGAGATTTCTTGGTAGTTAAATTTGACACAGGAAAAACAGAAGTTTTGGCTCAACACCTCGCATATTCTGAAAGCCTTAAATTTCTGAAGGGAGCCAAAGTGTCTTTAGAAATAGATTCAGGAAACTAAGTCTGAATAGGATTTTTTTCTTATGTGGGACGTATGTGGTGGTCAAAGCAGGCCCACATCTGGATCTATCAGGCATTATTTTGATTATGAATGTCATCAGGAATGAGGAAGCATCCCACAAATGTGAATAAAAGAGGTTTTCAAAAAGAGAAAAGTTATCTTAGGACCTATCACAAGGGGATCCATGTCACTGAAGAGTAAGGTTTAGTTAGATTGAGATCGTAGGTCGTAAGATCATAAGATCAATGAAGAAAACTAAGTAAAACTGACTGCAGTCAAAGCTGTTTAAAAGGATTTCCAAACAGTTGGAGAAGGAAAATTCTGTGTTGGGATACTTCCAGGAGCATTGAGCTCCTTCCATAGCAACAAGACCCATATGACCTTTCTTGTGAAGTCATTCATTCAATATAAATTGCTTCAATGAGAGTTTTGTTACCCTGCAGTAGATTANGTTTTACAACTGCAGTCTATCTACATGGCATTCTTTGAAAATTAGTGATTTTAGCAGTATAATGTAAATTATTAACTTTTAAGATATGGCTGAATTATTTAAGATTAATTAATAAATAGCAACTATTTCTGAATAACCAAGGAAGCAATGTGTAGGACCTTAACACTTCCTTCTCAAAGCTTTATATTTTTTTTCTCCTAAAGCCTTTCTAATGTCAGTGAGTTTTCTGTACAAATGAGAATGTGTAAGAAGCAGAATGATGTTAAATTCAGTTGCACTGGGAGTTAGAAGGAGATGAGAGAAAACAGTTTGACAAATAAGAAAAGAGAAAAAAGCAGAAGAAAAACAAATTAATTACTGTGTTTCTAAGAGTCTCAAACAGAATTATAAAAGCTAGAAAATTCTAATAAAGCAATTGACAGCTGGTGGCTTTTTTTTTACTACTCACTGCACCATTATATTGCCATCACCCATTGTTATGATCAATGGTATATTATTACAGATCTGCTCAGCAATTGGGTGCACTTGGAACATTTAGCATCAGACAGGCTGCTAATTTAAAAATCCCCCAGAGTGTTGGTTTGTTTTGTTGGGTTTTTTTCATTTTGTCATAGCATAGAAACCATTTACCCAGAGTTACCTTCATGCTACAGTGATGGTTCTTTCATTTCTGCTTATAAATAAAGTGCATTTCTTTGATCTTTGGAAACTGTTAGGTACTTTAAGATTCCTGACTAGCTCTGAATACCTAACACCTTCTACATCTAGTCTTATTTTGTTCCTGTCACTGTTACC
>VWZZ01006632.1:132063-157520 GCA_013399095.1 Psophia crepitans
TCTGTTATTTGTGTAGTGGTAAAGAAATTTGTTTCCCCAATTGTATTCATTGCAGTCGTGCAATCCTGTTAAGGTCATCACCTCAAAAAAAGGTCTTCAATGTAGGATCCTGAACATATATATNTCTGAATAACCAAGGAAGCAATGTGTAGGACCTTAACACTTCCTTCTCAAAGCTTTATATTTTTTTTCTCCTAAAGCCTTTCTAATGTCAGTGAGTTTTCTGTACAAATGAGAATGTGTAAGAAGCAGAATGATGTTAAATTCAGTTGCACTGGGAGTTAGAAGGAGATGAGAGAAAACAGTTTGACAAATAAGAAAAGAGAAAAAAGCAGAAGAAAAACAAATTAATTACTGTGTTTCTAAGAGTCTCAAACAGAATTATAAAAGCTAGAAAATTCTAATAAAGCAATTGACAGCTGGTGGCTTTTTTTTTACTACTCACTGCACCATTATATTGCCATCACCCATTGTTATGATCAATGGTATATTATTACAGATCTGCTCAGCAATTGGGTGCACTTGGAACATTTAGCATCAGACAGGCTGCTAATTTAAAAATCCCCCAGAGTGTTGGTTTGTTTTGTTGGGTTTTTTTCATTTTGTCATAGCATAGAAACCATTTACCCAGAGTTACCTTCATGCTACAGTGATGGTTCTTTCATTTCTGCTTATAAATAAAGTGCATTTCTTTGATCTTTGGAAACTGTTAGGTACTTTAAGATTCCTGACTAGCTCTGAATACCAAACACCTTCTACATCTAGTCTTATTTTGTTCCTGTCACTGTTACCATACACATACTACATTAAATGGCATACCTTACTCAGCTGATCAGAGGACAAGTGTTGAAATGCACTTGCCTAATAACGCTCATTTGAAATATAGAAATCCTACTCAGAATTCAATGCAGTAACACAAACATTATGCAAATTTTAACATCGTGAACTCAATCAACATTATATTCACTTACATCAGGTTCAGGTTGGGAAGGCAGAAAAGATGAGAAGAGCAAAAGCAATTTCTGAAGTCATTATCTCTTGCCTTTGTCTCCTGGCCTAGCTTAAAGCTCAACGACCAAGTCTTTACCCATGTCTCCTTTCCTCTTCTACCAGATGTGAGGAGATGAAGTGAATGGAGGTGTCTACCTGAGCTTTTCTGGTGGCAGGAAGACGCTTAGCTGAAACTTTAATACATTTCTTAGAGCATAAAACAATGCCAGAGAGTGAGTCCATGGCCTGAAAAAAACAGCCCCTTTCTTTGCAGAGCCACTAGACAAAAACACACAATGCTATCTCTATTGTGGAGACAATTAACTTGTTATGTAGAAATAAAAATATGCCCTTTCCAGAAGCCTATAAACATTCCTGATTCTTAAAAACCAGTTTCTGTTTGGGATTGCTACTTTATAGAATAAGGAACAGGGTTGGTATCCCACTTCACATCTTGAGACGTCTCTTCAGTTTGTAAAGGATGCCATGTGTTTCTTCAGCTGTCAGAATGCTTTTACACATTGCAGATGGAGGTCATGGGGGACACAAGAATAGATCCTATAAGTGCTAGGAAAAGAAAACTTTCTCTCCTCTAAAACAAAATAAAAACTGAAATGGTTACTCATTATTTAACTATCTTTGAATTCAGACAGAATTTTAGGAGATAAATGTTAGAGTGTGAATTTCAGGGCTATTTCCACCTCTTCTCTCTTCTCCGCTATAGTCACAGTGAGCCGGGGTGGGGGGTGTGTGTGTGTGTGTGTGTGTGTGGTGTGGTGTTGGGGAATAGTGTAATTAAGGCCTATTTAGTTCAGATCAACAAAGAGCTACTGTGGTTACAAATCCTCTTGTCAGATCAGTGAAGAGCTCAGTGTGTGTAGCTACTCTTAATTTGCACTGTTTGGTT
The DNA here is from genome assembly GCA_013399095.1 of Psophia crepitans. NCBI lineage: Eukaryota > Metazoa > Chordata > Aves > Gruiformes > Psophiidae > Psophia > Psophia crepitans. Next base: position 133,961 of record VWZZ01006632.1, read on the forward strand.
TTCAGCCATAAAATTGCAGTGCTGTACTTCAATAAGATATATCCCCTCTACATCTTTAACCTTCAGATGAAGCCACTCATTAGTACTTATTATTTTCTTCCAGTAGAATTATATTTTCTGGTTTTTCATAATAGGCCTGGTGCCCCTTTTAACATCACTGATTTGAATACCCTTGCTTAAATGTTTTTTACATAAACTGTAACACTCTCATAGAACTTGAGAATAAGGACTGACATGTCTGAAAAGCTTGCAATAAAATGGAAGTCTAACAAAAACCTGACCTTGATAAGCACTCACTATCAGAGTTTCATCTGTGGGAAGAGCAGACTTCTATCAGGTGCAGTACATAGCTCTTAGTTTCAGACTTTGGTCTAAACTACCCTACAGGGAAATTAGTGCACAGGTTTTAACAGCCCATCAGTCTCATTCTAATGGGAGCTTTGTCTTGAATTGAGGGAGGCAAGTCCAACACTAGCTGCAAACATCAATGAGTAAGGGAACAATGCCAAATAAACAGAACTTCAAAAGTAAAATGCGATGAGTTTTTAATAAACTCACCCAGATTCCAAATTGCAGTTTATTTTGACAAAGCTGAAAATAATTACCTGCTTAATTAGCTTCACTTGAAACAGCCTTTGTAAGGTGTTCTGATACTATTGCGAGCAGACTTGCATGAGTATTTGGAGAGACATATTTAAATATTTATTTATTGTAATACAACACTATCATCTGTTAATATGATGTCATAGAGTGGTAAATAGAACATCAGAAACACATTTATTAGTATAATAGCACAGCAGAAACTAATAACTTGTTCAGCATCCTCTAGTAACACATTCAACACTTTAGCAAGAAACAAAGCTAAATTTCTTCCTTCTTAATGCTGTCGCACCCCACTCAAAAGGGGGGAAAATATCCTAATCAGTGATCAACTGATCTGCAAATCAGGCTCTGCCAAAAGATATTTTTCACTAGTAACTTAAGTACACTGTGAGAGAATCACCTATTTTAATCCCTGTTCTACCTGTATATTGTGTTGTCACCCGTTTTGGCACTTGTATACTCCATGAAATAAATGACAAAATTACTATAAAGCAGATCTAAAATATCCCATATGTATCTTGGAAAACAAAACTTAAAAAGTACCCCATATATGGTTCTCAATGTGAAAACTGCCTCAAAACTTAGCACGGAGGCCATGCTGAAGTATGAAAAGGAGTGATGGGGTAGAAAGAGTGCTTAAACAGAAAGTCTGAATGCTAACTTTTTCTTTTTTTTTTTCCCAGTGGAATTACAATTTGTGGTGCCAGGAACAAGGACTTAAATATAATATTACGTAATTTGTCATTTATGTGACAAAATAGTGTGGGCCATTCCAATCAGAGATAGGTCTGCACAGCATTCAAAAAACAGGATTGTCCAGTAATTGCTTGCAAGTTCTTATGGTTGTTTTCATCTGGGGACAGATGAACAAATCATGAAAAGCTGAATTGCTTAATTCATCAACAGCCTAAAGGGCCTTTCAAAATTTGTATTGCCCTCCAGCTATGGACTTTAGCATAAAGATGTCTTTGAGCTGGCCTTATATTATTTTTTCTCCAATTATTACTCTAAAAGCAAAGAATCACAATTCACTTTTTCACCATCCAGTATTGATACATTGCAGGAAAAATATTAGCTGCAATAAGCATATAAATCATGGAAAAGCTTCAAGTCCAAATGTGCACTCATAGAAGACTGATTCTGTGCCATATATTCAGAAAAAGCCCCACTTATGCTAGCTTCTCTTTTGTCTGAGTAAAAATGGAAGGAATAGGCTTGTATATATCATAAATTCAGCCACATAATATTATTTTATCAAATAGTGTTTCCCTACCTTTCTCATGCCCTATGACCACTGTAACAAGAACATGGTAACTAGAAAGGAAAGAACAAGCATCAATGCAGAGTACATGGTATCCCCCCCTACACGTAATAGATTATTCATACCTCTAAAAGAAACTCAGGCAACTGTCTATAAAAATCTACTTCATATTTTTGTTTCAGTGAAAATTATATACATAGTGATTGTACATTTGGCTATCCTAATTAATTGTGCTTCAGTAAACAGTTCCAGAAAAGCTTGTTTCCTTCGTCTCTCTCTCATTCACATTTATGAAAAAGGTACAGTCTTGCTGTGGAATCAGGACAACAAAAGGACAAAAAGGTGAGGTACATAAGAAGTTGTCTTCAAGCGAAGTGTGAGGACTACAACATACAATGCTGAGTCGACATGGCTCCAGTGGTGCAGAGAAGTATTTAGGTGAGATCAGGAATAACCCAGGATATTTTCTAGATTTTAACACTACTGTAATACATATTCCTATTATAAAATTTCTTGAAGGCAAAGGAAGCAGTGATAATGATGGCAATTTTGTATCCCGAGAGAGCAGCTGCAACTGCCTTTCTGGAGTCTATTTTTTTTTTATTTTTGTCACACGAACTCTTTAATGAAAAGGCTTTGCTTTAAACTACTGACATTTTTAGCTAAAATCTATTGTGATCAAATGCCAGAAAGAGCTGAGACTCCAAAGAGTCATTACAGTAAGATTGTTACCATCTGATTCACAGGCATCTACTTGTAGCCTAGTTATTAGTCCATCTGTTCCAGTCTTATTTGTCGAGACAGGGAAATATATTCCAATTTCAGTTTGAATGTAGAGTCTACTGCATTAAACAAATGTTCCACACAAGAAAAGTATGGCTTAAATATTGGGAAAGGAATTCACTCATGGAGAGCGAGGGAAATGAAAAGGGGTTGGGGAATTTCGGTTGCTTTGCTCAGTAAATGCAGGAAGACGTAGCTGAATACTATGTGCCCAAGTGTCCAATCAGTCTGCAGGAATGTTATTGTGTAAAAGAAAAACTGAAGTTGATGAATGAGACTTAGAAAGCCAACGTTGTTAGATAAATACTTTTAAAATGTTAGAGGCTTTCAAAGAAAACTCGTACATTGGCTGCGGTGATGGTCTCATCACCTCTTGAGAGCCCACAATTTTTCTGAGTAAAATTATTACAAATATACAAAGTGGAAAGACCTTTCATTTGAAATTTACTCTAAGTGACCTCTGAATCCTACATAGGTTGTGCAGGAAGGCACAATAAAACCTGTTGTAAACATCAGCTCAGAAGGCAACTTCTCTTACTAACTGCTTGAAAGAATCCCCAAGGTTTCTACTACAATTTTGTCTGACCTTTAGCTAAAGGCCCCTTATATTGATTGATTTCTTTTGCTGGTCCCTTCCCTGGGTGGCTGCAGGAGATGGCATGGGTTTCGTTTTACAGCAGTTGTGCACGGTAGAAGTGAGTAAGGTTGAAAGCAAAGATATTGAGCTGCACATCGTCATATGCAAATAATGACTAATAACTAATCTGTTAACTACAGTTATTTTGCTTCCTTAGCATCACATTTTACAGACCAATAAAGAACATTTAAATCAACTGAATTTCTTCACTGTTTTTTTGTTGTTTTACTCACATTATAATTTTTATACTATACCTCTCTGAGTTCTTCGGTCTGGACATAAAACATATATTGAAATAATTTATTTTTTAAAAGGTGGACCTTTGATTTATGATTCAACTCTGAATCCTCTGATGACAGCACACTCAGTTCATACTTAGAAACGAACAAGTGTCACTTCCGTTTTTCTGGCAGAACTGCTGAGAATAATATCTCTTCACCACAGGGTTTGTCCATCTGCTCCCAATGTGACCAGAGAACACTCTGTGAAAAGACTGCTGAGCTTTCTGGGGGAGCCAGCTTTGTAGCTACAGGAATATGACACATGATCAAAATGCCAAAATTTGTTGAGAATCCTGACAATACACACTGAAGAAATAGCTATGCTGCAGGGTACACCAATGTGCTAAGCTCACGTGCAGGTGTACACATGTTTGTGTACACAAAGCACATTGGAGTATTTGTATCAGAGGTCTGCACACAGTTCAGACGTTTGCATTAATATAAATATAAAACTATAATTGGAAGTTCAGAATTGCTCTGAGATACATCCCACATTTTCTGAATTGTTCTACAGATTTCTTTGTACTTAGGAGGGAATCCCAGATCATTTAACTGTCGTGGGACCTCACAGTGCCTCAAAGGTGGTATATTTAGCTCAGGGCTTCCAGCTCTCTACATACATATCTTGTCCATTCCTGGTAATGGTAAACATAGTACAGCTAGAGCAGTTTCCCTTGCATCTGGCTATCATCTACACAAAAAAAAAAAAAAAAAGATATTTTGTAGGATTATAGCGCAGTTCGTGTTCAAGGGCAGTTTCTACCCCTCAGAAGGTTCTTAGAGAGGATCCTTAATTCACAATATTTTAATAAACAGCAGCCAGTAATCTGGGAGTAGGTCCGAGCAATCGGAAAGCAATTAGCAGTTAGAGCTTCCCATGAAAAAATGTTAATCTCCACAGAGTTGTCCAAGAAGCCTTTCCTTGTCATAACATGCCATATCATGACATTCTGGTTAAGAGACCACAGCAGTCCAGGCAAGTAAATGTTTTTTTCTTGGTCTGTGTTGAAGTGGAGAATAACAAATGAAATTGTAATTAATTACTGAAGAGCTGTGTTAAATTTTTTGTGAAGGGAAAATATCCTCAAAGGGTTCATTATGTTTCCTCTGAATCATGGCTGTGAAACCAGCATTGTATTATTGACAGAAATAAGGAAAAAAAACCAACAGAACTTCAGAGACAATTAATGTTGTGAATAAAATACTTTTTTTCCCCTAAAGGGATCTTTCGAAAAAGATACTCCCTGAGGGACTTTTCTAAAATTACAGACATATAAGATACATATACACCCACACATCTAGGGCTTATATATTACAGTATGCAGAATATAAATCTTCTTGCGTTCATGTAATAGGTATGTACAGAACTGGAGATAAGACAAGAGAGTTTGATAGAGTGAGTGAGAGAGATCTGAGTGCTGAGCCAGTCTTAAAGTGTGTAGAGGGCTGAAATTAACAAGTTCACAACCTTCTCGAAAGTTCTGGCTAAATCACTTTAATCTGTAAAATTATTCTGCAAGTATTTCAAAAGGAGGGTCTCAAAATAAGTGTTGTACTTCTGCTGTAACTGGAAAGAGAACAAAATCCATCCCACCCACTCACCACCACCACCCCCAGAATGCTGGCACTTCTATTTTTCATCTAGAACAAACTAAAAAATTGCAATGCATGTGAAAATTAAAAATAACAGAAGAAAGTGTGGGGGACTGGGCAGGTGTGAAAACAAGCCAAGCATTCCCAAGCCTCCAGCCCTTTCCTCTCTTCTATCTGGCAAGCTTTCATCTACCCTGTTCCTCTGTTTTCATTCTTGGATGTTTAGTCTGGTTGCACATAGCTTATCTGGTCCAACTCATTCTTGATATTCACTGTTCTTTTCTTACTTCATTTACTTTTTAAGAATTAATTCATCCCTAAATGGCAACAAGATATCAAGAGACAGCAGCAAGCTCTGGAAGAAAAGAACATCTCAAGTAACACACAACAGGAGTTCAACAGTCAGGTTGCCATGCTTATGTCGCCCTATAAAATGGAGTACGAGTGAATACCATTGTTGATGAAAAAGGATGTGCACAGAACAAGGTAAGCGAGGAATACAAATGCTTGCAACCCAAAAGGTCTCCTTTTGTAGTCAACTTTAACCACTCTTGGCAGGTATTGCAAGGGTTCCAGGCTTCCAGTTCAGTTAAAACTTCACATTCTCTTGATAATTTCAAGTTTACTGTGCCCTTGAAGTTTGAAACTTGAGCCTGGAAAATACAGAATCACAAGCTAATCCAGTAGTAAGCAGGAAAATTACCTAAAAGTCTGCAACATGACGATGCTATTGGGCTGGCTTTGTGAAGTTTGGAGATTGAGACAAAAAAGGCAGAGTAGAGGAATAATTGCACCAGGCTGCTCTTTGTTTTACTGAAATCAAGACATTAGTAAATCAGAAACACAAAGTGAATTTTGACTTGGACAGGATTATCTCCTACTGATTGCAACATGAAACAGTCACACTGTCTTATACCTCAGCTGATCTAAGAAAAACATGAGAAACAGCAGTTGTAGTAGAGCATATGCTTTTAGAAAAGAGTTATTTAACTGTAACACATGCTATGATGAGAAGAAAGTAAAAACAAAATCCTGAAGATATTCTTCATAGTCATAACTAAAATCTCAAATTTAACTCGGTAAAATCAGCTACAGCAGTTATACCAGCTCCACTTCTGGCTCTGAGGACATTTGAATTTTACCAAAAAAATAATCATTAAAGAAAATCTGTATCATAAAAAAATAGTAATAAAGTGGTTGCTACCACATTATCGAAGATAATACCACATTTATAAAGAAATGGAGGAGAAGTTGTGTGTTACTTATAACATGGAGGTGTCTTAGGAATTACATTTAACAATTTTGTATCATATTGTATATGATAGTACAAAAATTGTGGTATATATTGATGGTCCTTGCAGATCAAAGCTATTCGTATTTAAAACATTGTTTTAAACTCTCTGCTTGCCTTCTCCCAGTTTTAAATAATCTTTAGCCTTTTAAAATACATTTTTATCAGACAGCTATCTCAAATCCACATTTTTAATAAAAATAAAGGATATTTGCAATAAGAATATTTATATTATTGCAATTATCTTCACAAGAATTAATTCATGCTATACCATTTTTAATTGATTCACTGCCCCAAGTCAAGAAGTACAATAACTCTATCTGTGATTAAACTTGAGTAGAAAACCTAATTATCTCACCTGAAGGGTAAAAAAAAAGTAAGGTAACACCTTCCATTTGTAGAGTTTTAATTCCCTAATTAAGAAATATAGAGGCTTTCTAATTTAATCATCAAATGGTACAAGGAAAAATAAACTTGATAGCTTTGATAATTAAGTCTTCATAATTTATTGCTACTGGGCAAATTATCGTTACATTTGAAAACTTCTTTTGTCATTGTCGAATCAGTAATCAAACAGCACTGGCCTCGTGTCAGAGAATCCTCTTCAGCCACTTGGGAGAACAATTAAATTTTTATTTCGTTATTGAAAGATGTCAGAACCTGACCACAAGAAGGACCACCCAGCACTTGCTTCTTGCATCGAATTCAATCCAAAGGTCTGGCTCTCAAGGATCTGGTTCTCAACAGTGTTAGAAGAGTCAGTTCTACAGCTAGCAGTCAGAGTTCCAAAGTAAACCTGTAACCAATTGTTTCACTGACATTGTGCTGAAAACCTAATCATTTCAAAGTGATGGTTTTCCTATCCTAACTCCAGATCTGGAAATAATAAGCAAGTCTCACTTCTGCAATAGAAAGGATATTTCAATTGTATGCATGTGCAGGCAAATTTGTATGTCAAATAGGTCTTGCATGGTTCTTGTATTTCCCAAAAACATGTTGTTAAGTTCATCTCTCATGTCGTGTACACACTGGAGTGTCTGCAATAAAATTTCTTATTTTTACACACAGCAGGGATAAAATAAGCAGAAGAAGCCTTTTTACTCCCACTCAAAAACATGAGGACAGCTCTGCTTATCATGTCATTCTCTAATATCAAAAAAGAGTGGTAAACACCTTTACCAGTTGCTGCATTAAGGAAATCTGACCCTGATAAAGCAGAATCTGTAAGGATAAAATATCTCTTGGCACTTTTCCTCCATAACAGTCTCATATATGCCACATCAGCTGCTCCAACAGGAGGATGTGCAATGAGGTCAAACTTCTACTGAGCTGAATGAGGATTTTCAGCAACTATCCGCGACCTTCCCTAACCATGAAACAGCTGGTATTGTTCTGATACCAGCCCTTAATTAGATGAAAGTGACTGTGCCAGTGCTACCTCTGTGCCCAACTCTTCTCTAGAAATACAATTAGGAAATGGTAATATCTGCACCTCCAGAAAGCAAATATGCACTGCTATGGATACTGCCAGCTATATCTATACAAACAGCTACCAACTTCAGGCATCAATTAAACACAAAGCATGGGAGCTGCAAGCAGGGTGAATTTAGGCACACAGACAGGCAGACAGGTCTAGTGGAGTGCACAATCAATAGATTAATAAGTTTTATGTAAGAAGGGGAGACATTTGTGTATAATGCATATATAATCTATAGAAACTGAAGATATTTGTTGTTAGAGTATAGGGACCTTCATTAAAATCTGAACATATTCTTTAAAACAATGGTGAGAAAATGTAGGCTGTCACGCCTACTCTGTAAATAAAATTTAGTTTCCATGGTTGTCAATCTAGTACTTTACAAAATAAAACAATAGAACAACAATATTCCATGAACTATATACATTTACTCTGCTAGAATAATTACCGTTCTAATTCCTAAATAGATCCCATGAAGACATCTGTTTTGAAAAACAGTGCAGTTAACTCTCATTATTTTGATGTACTTTGGCTTAGGTTTCTTCAGTTCAAAGGGTTTAGAAAAAGCACAGCTTTTTCATCAAATAATGCTATTTTAGGCTTTTTTGATGACACATTTTTTCAGTATCAGTTGCTCCCCAGACGATCTAGGGCCACCCCATCCCAAGGCTATGACCAGCAGTGGAGAGGACTTGGCCAACCCCAATCCCTTTCAGCAACCCCACCCTTCTGACCCCAAGCGGGCACTGCATTTCAAAAAAATGACACCATAATTTTCAGGCTGAGAAATCATTAGACTAAACAGCAAGCCACCTGTAGTCATCACAGGAGCAGCATAACACTGAAGGAGGGAAATGCATAGGTGGAGAAACTTGCAAATGCAACGTTTCAAGATGGTTTAGAGCAAACCAAACACCTCTGGTGCCAATACTGGATGTGGTGTAATCACTGAATGTACAAGTGAAGAAATTAGCCACCCTCCTGAGAGTTGTGTGACAGAAAATGATAGTCAATAGAAGAAGGCCATATTAACTGTACAATCAATTCAATAATTAACTGTTTAAAGGGCATCTATTCTTTTGATTCCCAAGTGATCCCAACTCTTTTTCTAGATTACTACTTCTGGTAGCCAGACTGGACTTCTTTTTGAGTGAATTGGAAGCATTTTGCAGGAATTTTGATTTGTTTTTAATGTTGTAATGTCTTTTCCTTGGCATTGTTTCTTCGGAGTTACTTAGGTTTTCTCAGACGTCATTCTCTGTAGCACCACTTTTCCATCAGCTGCATCATGCCACATATGTGACTCTTGAACCAAGCTAAAAAACTTATATCACTTCTGCTCTAGAGTAGGGTCTTGCTTCAAATGAAATTCACATGGAGATTTTGCTCCTCCTTGCAACTTGTCTTTGTACATAGAAAAGGTATCAGTCACCTAATTTTATTAGCATAAAAGAACACATTAGAACTAAATAATCTGTTTTTCTAGAAGTGAATACCTGAGCTGTTTATTTCCCATAAGTTATTATGATAATTATAAGTTTTGACCCAGCTATTTTAAATGACACAATAATGAAAATCACTGGTATTTTTGAATGTTATTCAATTTGTCAGATGACAGAACATCAAACCAAACTCTGAGTACAGCAATAAGAAATAAAATTAAAAAATTTCTTCAAATGAACAAGAACTAAGTGGAGCACTTAACCAATACCTTTAGCCCAGAAAGATCTGAGGTCAAATTAATACATATTTTTCCTTAGATAAATTTCATAAGGAATAAAAAGCACAATTACTTTAAAAAGCACATTGTTCATAAGCAAGAATGTAAGAGAGGAAGATTCAAGATAAGACATACAACTCAAAGAAACCCTAAAGGCATTAAACTACATTGACAAAGATCATTTTCTTTCCTTCATAACCGACTCTCTAACTGAGCTCTAATTTTGAATATGATCAGTTCCCAGTTTTAGCAGAACACGGTGAAAATTTGTAACATGTGGTAATACACTAAAACTGTAAAAAGAAACAGACCTGATGAAGAAGCTCTAAGTAATGATTGTGGAAAAAAAAGAACATTTATGCTATAAACCTTCAATTTGAAGAAGTGGGTAAAGTTGTTTTTGTGATAAACAGTCAGAATTATGCAGAATGCAGGAATAGGAAAATGGGACGTACTAACTACTCAGACAGCTGTTAGAGAAGGAACCCAGAACAGGACAGGGGATGGGGACTCAACCACTCCCCTAGGCAGCCTGTGCCAGTGCTTAATAACCCTTTCAAAAGAGAAATTTTTCCTAATATCCTATATAAACCTCCCCTAGCACAACTTGAGGCTGTTTCCTCCTGTCCTATCGCTTGCTACTTGGGAGAAGAGACCAACACCCACCTCACTACAACTTCTTTTCAGGTAGTTTTAGAGCGTGACAAGGTCTCCCCTCAGCCACCTCTTCTCTAGGCTAAACAATGTGAGTTCCTTCAGCCACTCCTCATAAGACTTGTGCTCCAGCCCCTTCACCAGTTTCGTTGCCCTTCTCTGGACATGCTCCAGCACCTCAATGTCTTTCTTGTAGTGAGAGGCCCAAAATTGGACACAGTATTCAAGATGTGGCCTCACCAGTGCCAAGTATGAAGGGAAAATGCTATACTTACAAATGGTGAAAGAAAGGAAGAAGTGGGAATTATTGAGTTATTACCTCAACTTCAAATTGCAGAAAATAATCTGGGAAATAAACAAAAGATGTTTAGCAAATACAGGGGGAAAAAAGGATAAATTAAAAGTGAACAGGAATTTATCAAGAATAAATCAGGTCAAAACTATATGATTTTACTTCACAACAGAAAAACAGGCACTATGGAGAGATAAAAATCAGCAGATGTCATATATTTTGTGAGGTTTTATGTATAATATTCTCATAAACAAACTGTGAAATTATGATCTGGATTAATATTGTAGCTGTAGAACTGAGGAAAACCATGTTCCAGGAATGGTTCTCAATGGTTCCCTCTGAACTAGATGGCAAATGGATTTCTGAAGAGTTCTAATCTCCATGCATCTGTGTCCTGATACCTGTTCCATATTTTCATGGACTGAGTGGTGAACTCACGAAATTAGGATTACAAATATGTTGAAAGACAGGATTGAACTTTACAAATTGGAGATACTTCCTGAAAAATAATTGGATGTTATTTAACAGACAGAAGTAGAACTTACTAAAGGACAGTCATCTACATAAATACATGGTCTGAAATCATTGGGTAGGAAATCACTCTGAGAGATGGATATAGTAGTTATCTTAATAAGCAGCAAAACATAAGTCAATGGAGTCATGCTTTTGCAATCAGTCAACTAAAACTTGGATTGTCACATATAAACAAAAGACAAATGCAATAATAATTTGATTCAGACAGCACTGGTAAGGACAAACTAGAAGTACTTTGTGTCCAATATATTTCAAGAAAGGTGGCAGGAAGGGAGTCCAGAGGAGAGGCACAAATATGAGAGGTTTTTAAAGCATGATTTATTACAGAATATTGAATAGGGAGGTGGACAAGTTCAGTCTGAAGGAGAGAAACTGAGGTTCAAGGGAAGAAGAAGCAAAATAAGTATTCACCTAAATAAATACTTCAGGAAAGGGGAAGGAGTTAACCTAATACCATATTCATGTGAATATGAGAAGCAAAGATCAGCTTCAATTACAACAACCAAGATATGAACAAAACCATATTAAAAATAGGGTAATAAGGTAAAGCCTGGGTCACACCTTTTGGGAAAGTCGTGGCACATCCAGTGTTGGAGGTGTTTGAGACCAGGCTGCACAGATGTCTTTCAGACCTTCACATAATTGACCCTGCCCTGTAGTAGGTGGATGGACACTGACTGACTAACTTCTTGAATTCCCTTCTAGCAATATTAAGATCTAACCACCCCTAATTCTCACTGCATAGAAATCAGTGCCAAAATATTTAATAACCCCCCCTCATTTTCCCCATTATGACCTCTCACAAGAAAAGCTAATAATAGCTTATTAGCCTGTTTAAAAGGCAACCAGACAAATCCAGCCTCCTCTCACATACCATTCCAGGCAGAACCGACACACAGACTTCTGCATGCCTGTGCTAAGCCTCTGCTGTAAAATTTAAAAGGGTGTGTCTTTTGCTTGGCAGTGCTGTAAGTAGTGTTCAGTGTTTAGCATGTAAGTAATACGAAGACCCTCCACATTTCCTGTAACAGAATTAGAGAGCTAGGGATGCTTTGATCACCAAAAGACATCAAGAGATAAAAGACACTCCTTCCCCCCCAAAAGAAAAACCCAACACCCCAGCCTCGCTCTCCCCACAAAAAATCAAGAAACAAAAGAGATGTGTGTGACTCACTGAATAAGCAGAGGTAGCACTGCCCAGACCTTTATGAACCACAACCTGCTGATTGAATTCCACCTTAGGAATTTGTACTCTACTGTCTGAAGGAAAAACTCAACTTTTTTTGTGCTTACTATCTGAAAGACAACTCTAATATTAAGAAAATGCCTACAAAAATTAAAATGCTGAGCATCAGTATGTGTTTATACAGAAACATAATTACAGATACTAAGTTTTAACTAAGGAAATAAAGACACCATTAAGGCAACTAAGTTTTCCTTCAATTGGTAGCCCAGAAAAGATGTAGAAATTGTGAAGGCTTTCCACCATGAAGAAGAATCCATACAGATTCTGATTCATCAGGGTATTATTCCCCTTTCTCCTGTTTCACTCACCATGATTTTGTGTGGTCTCTGTTGGGAAACGCCATTTCAAAACACAGCCGGTGTGAGAAATACTGAAGCATATTTCATAAGACGTGTTTGTGATTTATGAGAAATACCTCCAGAGTGCCTATCTTGTACGTGTGACTGGCAAAAGAATAGCAGTTTGATAGAAGCTGGACTACAAATACAAAGTCTGAAACGTGGTTCTGTAACTTTAAACCACTGAATAATATTGTAACTAGATAATTGTCATTTACATACTACCTTTCCCTTGTAGATTAGCAATGATTTCTTGACAGAAGGACTCTTCATAAATTCAAGTAGGTGAGAAAACTGACTCAGAGATGAAAAGTAAATAACCCAAAGACACCCTGTGGGCCCAAGTCTAAGCTAAGAAAAACATGTAGGGCTTCTGCGTCTCTCTGCCTTAGCTGTTGAACTATACTGACACAGTAGGCACCACTTATTCACATAGGCATTTTAAATTTATATATTTAAATGGAGATTCTTGTTGGATAAGAAGAATTTTTAGCAAAAAGAAAGTAATAGGGAACTCCAGTCAATGCTACAATACTGAACTTTTCAATTAAAATTACTGTAGAATTAATAAAGGTTTTCTGAAAACTGAAGGCTTAACTGGTTATTAATTTCATTCACAATTCAGCTAGGAGCAATTAATATCCTGGGAAGTCTTCCTACTCTTTTGGATTATAAGCATTAGAAGGATGGCAGCATTCCTGCTCACTTTGATTGTTCAGACTGTTTGGCAGAAGAACATAAACCACTTTCCTAACCTGCAAAGACAGGATACTCAAGGTAGCTAAATGGAAAAGATACTTGAACTTAAATCAGATTAAATTACAAAAATGGAGGACAAAAGAGAAACTATGTTGTGAAGAAGTTTGTTGCCAGCTAACTGATCCAATAGGATTTGTCTTCATCTGAGATGCTAAAAGATGATCATGAACACTTTACCTCAGAAAAACAAATAGAAAAATTAAGCAATTTTTTTCTGAAATGTTATATTCAAAAGTTTAATATCTGCTTCATAGATTCGCTTGCAAGGACCAGATGCTAATCTGTTCCAACCCATAAGGCCTTAGGGTAAAAGGATAAACTGCCAGATTTTAAAACCAGATATTGAAGCTCCTGTTTTTGGCAAAATGTACGTTCACATGAAAGCAATTTCATTCATTTAAAATAAGTTCATATAATGTAAGGCACAACTAAGTATGAAGTTATTAATATTGGGCCCACATTAAGGGCCTATAGATCTGATTCTGCAGGATCTGGAACCCGCTTGAATTAGTTTTATAAGATAAGGAAGTCTACCTCAAAAAAGGACTTCATCCTCCTCTTTCTATGCTGATTTGATTCCCTACCTCCCCCTCAACACATTTTTTGGGTTAGATTATTTATGACTGATACAGGAAAAATTACATTGTAACTTATTTTCAGTACTGTACCAACAAGGGGGTTATTAAAAGAAAACTGTACAAAGCAAAACCCTTTCCTCTTAATTAAGCCACTGTGGAAATAAGAAGTCACTTTCTCTCTGGTATTTTCATTTTTGAATGCTTTGAGAATTATTTTGAATGTAACAGTCAGACAGTGAGGTGGCCTTGTGCAACAATTAGGAAGTGAAAGTCACAATAACAAACTTTTTTTCAGACTTTTTTTTTCTCTTGAATTATATTTTATCAGTTTTCAGGATTAAAGGATGGTTTAGGATGAATATTAGGTTCATCCTTATTTCCTCATTTTGTTTATGAATAGGAATGGATTCAGAATAAGCAGATAGTGACCATGCAAGTGAATAAAAGGAACTCAACTTGAGGGAAAAATCAGTAACTGTATACCACTGGTTTTGTTTCATAAGCTAAATTTGAAAAAAAAAAAGTGAGGTTTTAACTATCTTTCTATTTTGATAATGTCATGATTTTTTAATTCATTCTCAAAAACTAAAAATGCTTCAGGCTAAATAAAAAGCTTTGCTGTCTATTAAATAAGACTTTATTATGAAAATGAAGTTTTGTATTGTTACCGTAAAATCCTTCAGAAGAACTCTCTAAGACTCATTTTGGAGCTTTAGAAAGCAGGCATTCTTTATTGCAGCGTTGGATGCACGGGGGATCACTCCTCCTGTCGTGCATGCCCAGAGTTAGAGTTAGTTTACATTTATTAGCCCAACTTATGTATATTCATACATTTATCAGAATAACCTGTATGTATTCGTACTTTCTAAACTACAATTGATCAACTCTTTGCTCGCTTCGATTTAAAAACACAGTGTCTCCTAAATTCACTACGCATGTTCAGTGAGTAGGGGTCTATATCTGGGGAGGGGAAGTTTTTAGCCCTGGAGGTGTGGTTTTCATATTATAATGAGACAGTTCATGTTAAGGATAGCAATTAGAGGAGTTTCTGCTGACTTTTGACTCTCAAGGGTGTATCTCTCTTTGTTAACAAGTGTTCCTCTATTCAAGATTCCTTTGCTACATCTTATCTAAGCATACCTCATTCTAATTAAATACATTGGAAAGTTTGAGGGATGGTCCTTCTGCTCTCAAACCCCCAGTTATCTTATTCTCAGGCAATGAAAACACAGCTCAGAATATGCATCCTACGTGTTAACTCCTTCTTCTCAAAAGTGCCTTCAGCTATGTCTGCGTGTTGCAAAGGTTACAATGACCTACTCTGTTATCAACAGAGATGTTAGTGAGGCATTTCAGCTTACAGTTTTATACATAAAATTTTAGTTAAAGTATTTCTTTCTCGAAACTACTTAAAGATTATAATTTGAATTAGCATAGAATCATAGAATCATAGAATATCCCAAGTTGGAAGGGACCCATAAGGATCATTGAGTCCAATTCCTGGTTCCATGCACTGGTCTACAGAAACAGCTTCCCGGTATGAAACATTACGTGTGAAAACTCACTTGTATTTAATAAGAAAGACCAAAGGGGCTCAACATTGTTTACTGTCAGGCATTTCACTTGAAACAAAATGCAAAAGCCACCAACTGACTTTGAATTTTGAATAAAATATAGTTATAGTTATTGAAAGTAGAGAGAGGAAATTTCTGAATAAATAGTTTGATCAGTACATCCATTATGCTCATCCCTGTTAGCATTGTTATATTTTATCTTTCATGACTAAAAATAGAAGCAACTTTTGGAACCACACAGAAAGGTAGATAACTATATTATTACAGCAACTAATTTATAACATTTAGCTTATGAATAAAACATCAAATAAATATTTTCCTGATTAGTTGATTTTTTTTTCTGTGAGTGATGAAAAACAGTCACAAGATTATTTGCTTGTTTTATTTTTTAAAGGAGTAATACTGAAGTTCTAAAGTGAGTGCTGGAATCTCTGCAGAGAAAATAGCTGAGAATGTTCCATCTTCATGAGCTTTTCAATAAGCATATGAACAAGTATTGAATTAGGAAAATAACACCAAAACCATAATTTTGGCTGTTTCAATTTGCCTTTAGTCATGCTCAGCCTCCTTTTGTGTTCATTTCCCATCCACTTAATGAACATTCAGGTGTTCATAAGTGATTTTTTTCACCAGAACTATTACCAAGAAAAAATAAAAGAGACAGACAGACAGACAAGGCCAGACTCTCATCTATTGTTTGCTCTTTTAAGCGGAGTACAAAGGACAGAAAATAGCAGCAGTTGATTAAGTGCAACTCCTTCCAATACCTCTACCAAACTACACTGCCATATGCAATGCAGCACAGGCTGGGAAAAAAGCCAACCAGTGGGTGCTCTTCTCCCAGAATTCTTTAGTGATATATTATCTATTGCAAACTGAGGCTACCAGGCATAAATTAGAGTGGCTCAGAGGCTATTCATATTTACTTTGGGTACAGAGTGAATGCAACCATTCACAAGAAGCAGAGGCTTGCCACTGGATCCCAAGAGCTCCACCCTCTTGCTCCAAAAAGAAGTTGGGCTTAAGTTCATGTTTCAAGTATTCACTTTAGTGGTAGTATATATTCACAGGTGAAATCAAAGAAAAGTTTTCCTCTAAAGATCATATCTATGGAAGTAACTAAATAAGCCAAGGAAGAATCCGAGCATGCATTTTGCAGCTCAGACCAAGCAAAAGCATGTTGTTGTTTTATGTCAACAGTTAGTGCAGGTGGTGGACACTGTTCTTAGTCTGGGAGATTCAGGTATGAAACCAGTTTACAAAAACTGCTGGACAAGTTAAAGCTAGTTCTCTTTAAAAAATACTGTTGGACTTTCTTACTTTTACTTAGAAAGAGAGTGTTTTCCCATTCTGAATTAGAAGAGTTTTCTCACTCCAACAATTTGGGACAGCATTGCTAATGACTTTACAAAATGCGAGAATCAGTACAAATTGGAGAGAATGAAAGAAATTTAAAAATATGCATTTGATAACCCTGTGTACAATAGGACACTGCTCTTTTCAAAATCCCTTGCCAGAGTCCTGATACAAAGGCATTTCATGATTCAACCATGGTTTTCAGCTCTTCTTTGCAACAGAGGCTGTGCGTGCTCACACAATTACACACATGAATGTGATAAAATAGAACTTAATCTAAAATCTTCACTCAGTCATTAAATCTTTCAGTAGCTTAATATATTCAGGAATGATGCTGTGGGCTAAACCAGTGTAGCCAAGTCACAAAGCATTAAAACTATTATAACATTCCACGATACTTTTTTCAACTAAACTACTACCTCTTCTTGAGAGATTCAGGGAGCTTGTAATTATTTTGTACATGTCCAAAGCATAATTCTGACCAATCCTAATTACTTTGCACAGATCAAGTACTCAGTATAAGACACTCCTAGCAGCTGTTCATAGCCAAGTCATAAAGGAAACTTTTGCAAGAATAAATTATGTTAGTAAAGATCATTGAGACCTCTTTGCAGACATGCAGCATACAGGGGAAATCACATGAGCAGTTTTATTTTAGTATAAATATTTGATATATAAATGTGAGGAATATCATCATAATTACAAAAGATTATATAGCATTTAAAATATGACCATTAATTTGTAAGGAAACATATCCTCCCTTTTCCCCTCAATTCTTGATTTCTTGACTGCAACTGCTAAAGCAGGTAATAGGGTATATCCTTCACAGAGACATAAACTTAAAAAATGTTTTCTACCTTTGATTAACATTAAATGTATCTATGTCTTACTGTGGTTAGAGTACTGCATCCATTTTTTTAGTCATCAGCATTTAACTTTAAAATAATTGAGACAATGGATAGCTGTTCCTGCTTATATAGAAAGGTGAAACACCAGGAAGGTGACAGAACTAAAAATAAACGACTTAAACTCTCGGGATTCATTGTTTAAGTGTGTTAAAATCGCTGCAAATGGTTGATTTATTTCAGAATTTGAAAGACGGATTTTTAGAATTATGTATCTGACAGAAGTTGTATGTGGTACAAACAATTTAGGGCACAACAGGAGAAAATAAAACATGGTAATGTTTCAAATGAGAATTAACATATTAATTCACCGTACAATAGCTAATTATTGCTTATCAAAACATTTGTTGGTCATTTAGAAGTCTTTTTTCTTGATTCGCTATGTGAATTTTAATAGAAAAGGTGATGAAAAGTCAGAATAATTGTTAATTTAAATTATATGCTTACTTGAAAGTAATTAAAATAGGGAGTTCTGCTAGCGAAGATGTGTAGAACTTGCTACATTTATAATCTTACAGATTTTACGACCTTTCCTCTGAAATTTGAAGCAGCAGATTCCCCTCCTCCAGAGAAGCAGCAGAAACCAGTCTGCAAGCATATTGAAACCACAGTTAACTACATGGCATGCTGATTAGTGGTATAATCTCATTCCCTAAATTGTTGCCATTTTGCAATGTAGCACATGAGTTTGGAGGCTCTCACAGTGACATGTGTTTTGTTCCAAAAGACAGTATTTTCAGGAAGTATTTATAAGGCAAGACTTTCTCCCAAATCCTCCCAATTTTTTTATTTATTTTTTTTCTGAGCAGAAATAATGATTCTATAGTATAGGGAATGTGTCAATCTGCCTCACAATTCTGCCATACCAAAAGAAACCCTCTTCCAAACCCAAATTCTTTTATTATGAAGGGCTTTAATCTAAATTCCTTGTTTTCTCTCATTCCAATTATATTCCTCAACAACTTGCTTTAAACATGAATAATGCAGTAATGTAAAAACATCCCCCCTGGTCAGAAACTTACATCATTTCCAGCATAGGCAGTTACAGAGGGCAATTATAATACCAAGGTAATTACATACAGAATCATGTGAACTCTGACAACCCACTGAATGGTATTCCCCTGTAGGTTACAGATTAAGCAAATCAAAGTAGTTTTTGGACTAAAAAGTTTCTTTTGGTGGCTGAATCCACCTTCCTCTGTGTATACTCCTCCTAAAAATCCAGAAATATCAAGGCATTTTACAAAAATAGTTTGTTCTAAACCTAATAGCGTGGGAAAAAAAACCCATCCAAGCATCAGAAATCCCAAACCCTTGTATAGTCCAGATTCACATTCTTCTTCCCCATCCACATAACTGGAAGCATTTTCCACTGAAAATACTCAGGGCAACATCAGGACAAAGCAGGTGTTTGGAATCCTGAAACTGCTCATGCCCAGTTGTCAAAATGTTCTTCATTCTAGGCTCCACTGGGATTTTGCTAAAGGTCCTGACTGAGGGATGTTGGTCACTTTTCAGCAAAAGAAAGTCAATAGTGTTATTGATGGAAAAAAAAAATAAATCACAAAATATTGTGAAAATGGTGAAATGTCACTGTCCAATATACCAATTTTTTCTTAGAAATAATATTTGTAGAAGAGAAAAAAAAGAGTGCATTTAAAATATTTCAGTGAGCCATACATAGATGTATTTACTAATGTTGACACTAAATAAGCAAAAAACTACAGTTTTTACCAAGGTTCAGTATTTCCAAACCAAAACATCAAGGTAGGACTCATCTCTGTTCTGTGCCTGCTGCCAAATGCAGCCAAATTACAAGTAAGGATGTAAAATTATAACACAAAAAATAATGTAATTGACAGAGAGGACTGAAAAAGTAGAAAAACAGCAGAAAGAAAAAAAAACACAACTCAAAAGCAGGCATGGCAAATGTCAGATCTATATTTTATCTCACATTTCATTTATAACATTTTACTAATCTTTTGATATTTCCTATCACCCATCATGACCCATGGACTTGTAAATCATACTCATTTGCAGGCATGCATAATTCCCTTGAATTTATACAGTTTATAGTTTCATTGCATATAGTCTTAAATCTTGAAAGATCACTTTGATATTTAGTCAGTCATGTCATTCTATGTGGCAAATGACCAGTCATTACAGCTTTACTCAGTGGGGACGTAATAGGCAGTGATAATGTGAAAATTTATGCAAGTTATAACTTAAAATAACTTGCAGCTACTGAAAAATAGTAAGCTGTACCCTGAAGTTGCAGTACTGGATCTTAGCTATGCTACTCCAGACACAAACAAAGCAATTATAGACTTTAGTCAGTGAAATCAACTTCTACAGGTAGAAAAGCACCTCGTGGCATATGGTAGAGTCATTGAAAATGCAGGTAAGCAGGTAAAAAATGGAGTGGGAGAACAGCTGGGGTCTAACAGTGTTCAGCTGATTTGATACTATATAAAGCATAGGCCATAGAAATTTATTCCTAAACTGAACTCAAACATTTGACTTTGACAATGACCACAGAAGTGCCTTAATCTTGTGAAGATTTTGCTCACACACAATGCAAGTAAAAGCAGCTTTTATGAACATAATTGTCTATGCAAGTGAAGTCTTACACAAAACTTTAATAAACTAAACTAGCAAGATTTTGCCATTTTTTTTGATGATTGATGAGACATTCCAAACTGCTTTTGTATTTAATCTATCAACCTTTGTTTAAGTTTATGAAGATATATTATATTACACATGCACATCTCAATACAAAATTAAGTTGAAAGAATACTCTAACATATTTCAAAATTTCACACTTAATTAGGCTTTTTGAGAAATTATAGCCCTTTTTCTGTCCCAGTGGGTAAAAAATCACATTTTTCAGTAACTGCCATTTTAACAGACAGCAGGTCAGACCAACTAGCTGAGAAAGACTTGATTTCGTAGGGAAGTAAGTGTAAAAAACCACTGGATCTTGAATTCTGATTTCAAATCCTATGCTCTGGATGGAAATCGTTAAAAGCATTAAAGATACTAAAAGAAAATAGTATTCCTCAACACAGTTTTCAAGAAATTGCTGTATCAATTACTTATAAATCAAATGTCAACTATAGGATTCCCTTCCCATCCGTGCTGATAATTAGTTTACTATTTTATGGGTTTCTTTCAGCTCCTAGTTAGCAAAAGGAGTTTTCTGAACAGTCTTCACACACAAACATGTTAACACTTCCTAAGTTATCTTTCAAACATGTCCGTGTACAGCCACTACCCATTAGCATACATTGTCTATTTCTATTCATGTAAATAAAATTATCTAGCTTTCTGGATCAAGCCCTAAAGCATTGTCTTTACTTCAGTTTCCCAGTGATCAAAGAATACATGATGAGTGGGATGAGCAGAGACCTTGAAAACAGAACATTTACTGAACTCTAGTTTGCCTACAAAAAAATTAAATGTTCAACATTAAAGGTAAGGCCACAGGAGAATGGCCTACAGAGTGCAGAATAAATAGAAAGCATGTTTGAGTTTGTCTCCTTGTGCCCTAAACTCCTTCCTCCCACCCCTAAACTATTCCCAAGTAGTTCGCCGCAGCAAATTGTCTCCGTTAACATATTTCTCTCTCTCTTGACTTACATGGCAGCACTCCAATATTTACTTGGTCGTTCTCCAGTAATGTACAACGTCTTCTGGTGCTAAAGACTTTAATTTGAAAATTACAACACAGACAACACCATCACACACAGAGTAAGTTTCCAAAGATCTCCCAAGACACAATTTGAAACTTAGTGGGGGAGCTTTGTTCAAGGCAGCACTGATGAATCAAGTTCGTTATTTCACATTCTACTTGAGCTTCAATCAAACTTGAATCTGTGGATATTCTTGGCTCAGGACTAGTACATAGAGCAACAACTGCTACATTTTCCCATCAGAAGGGAAGTAATCATTACTCTAACTCATTTGTGCTGGGGACTTCTTAAAATTTCAATACGAATATGAATGAATCTAATTAGAGGGCCAACACTGATATGCTCTTATGTTAACATATATACACATTGCTCTGACATTGTTATATATATTAAAAAAAAAGTTAAAATGAGTGATGCAAGAACCTTAGAAGCCTTGGGGTTTGGAAAAGCTTCAAAAAACCAGCAGACATACACAGTTAAAGAAAGAAACAAAGACAATCCCACAACATCCTATGATCTTCCCTCCCATCCCAGATGCTTACCACCAGAGAGCTTCTTATCTCTATCATCCTCCACATGCGGATGATCCAAAGCTGTTTCTTTGTAGAAAGACAAGATGTTTCAATGCAGAAATTTTTTGTGCTTCTCTTGTCTGCCTAACCTCTTTCTTTCAGTTATTGCTCTTCAACATGTAGCAACTTTTGTGTTGATGTGTCGGCAAATTTGAGAATAAGGGACTCTGTTCTTTAAGCACCTTTATCCTCACCACATCTTTAAGTGCAGCATCTTCTAGTCCCATTAATATGACTTTTCTCTTTCAGCTTAAATGACTTCTTTAGTATTTGTCACTCTCTGTTAATTTAACCTTCCGTTTTGCTGAGCAAATATAAGATGGCTACCAAATGTCAATTCTTTCTTTACTCAGGGTTAAGAGATACAAAGCAAAAACAGGGCAGAGACTTAAGCTGAATTTTATTTTTAGGTTTGTTAAATTTGACAGCAACAGCAAAATCTATTTTTTGTTTAGGTATGTGGCAATAAAAGCAGGCTCTTGGCTACTGTGAGGCAAGTGGACCTCCTGGACCCACAACTTGTTTTATATATATCTAAGGCAGCTCCACTCTGTTCAGCTGCACATCGGCTTAGAAACTAGAAACAAGGGAGCAAAGATGAAAGAAATATTTAACTGTTAAGAAACTGTCAGAGCCCTCTCGTTTTCACCTCTGCCTAATGGTAATACCTGTAGTGTGGCACATTCTTTCAAACATCTTTGTTTAGGTCTAGAAACACACAAAAATGTCTGTGCACATTCTTCCACAGCAGAGAGTCTGGGTTGATGTATATAATTGTAGCCAAACTTAGTCACTTTTCAAAATTGTGATTGTATATAAGAGGGCTGTTGCAGTGAGTATATCATTAAAAACAGACTAAAATAGTAGCAGAACAGCTACCATAGAAAATTCATGTTGCAAAATTAGCCTATCCATTTTCACAATATATAATCATGCATAAGAGAAGGTTTTTTTGAGGAATGTGGAATGACTCATTGTTAAATTATATGATGGCTGAAACCATTTAGAACTGTTCAGAATCTAAAACATAAAAAAGAGGTCTGAAAAAAACATAATGTTTTGGAACTCTAGAATGTGGTAGCAACTACACAGAGTTATAGATATTTTTGCTTACTGAGAATGCTTACATGGGAAGCTTTTATTCTACTCTGAGTAACAGGAAATAAAAAAAGATATTCTCAGCTTTTGAATTTCAACTTCATAAATTCCAGTATGTGCAAATCATGGGAAAATATCCCAAAGGCCATGGCTTCTGTGCTTGCTTTGCTTTAAAAATCCTGCCCTGTGTTTTCCTTATTTTGATGATTAACAAAACACTAGAGGTTTATTGCTGGTTATTTTAAGTCTTTCAGTTTTTAAGATATGCAGAATCAATTGCTTTCACAGCAGCAATATCATATCAATCAGTACCAAA
>VWZZ01006632.1:158001-181691 GCA_013399095.1 Psophia crepitans
AAGGAAGGAAGGAAGGAAGGAAGGAAGGAAGGAAGGAAGGAAGGAAGGAAGGAAGGAAGGACAACAGCAGCACTGGCACACTGTAGAACTTAGTGTGTTTTTTTCCAGAATAGAAGAATTGAAGTCTGACACATGTACAGGGACTGTACAACAGAACATTAATGAACAAATAGTTTAGCCACTTCTGTGACTTTTAGAAAATTCTTTAAAATACTGTTTGTTTGTTTGTTTGTTTGTTTGTTTGTTTGTTTGTTTGTTTGTTTGTAAAAGTCATGAACTTATCAGGGAAGTGAGTCTCAGTTAAAGAATTT
The DNA here is from genome assembly GCA_013399095.1 of Psophia crepitans. Classification (NCBI taxonomy): domain Eukaryota; kingdom Metazoa; phylum Chordata; class Aves; order Gruiformes; family Psophiidae; genus Psophia; species Psophia crepitans. The sequence goes on from VWZZ01006632.1 coordinate 158,313, forward strand.
GGTGACTTCAGAGAACAAGGAACTTGCAGATATCTCTCGCCCACCAACTGTTTCGGTTCTCGATGCAGTTATGATTCCAAGAAAAATACACATTCTTCTTTCTCAAGGATAGAGTCAAAGTCTGTCTGAAGTTTTCCTGTTGACTTCAACAGGTATTGACTGAACTAATGACTTGAGCAGGCATTGACAAGGTTGCAAATGAGTTATGTTACGTACTTGCAGACTAGGCCTGAGTTGGCCCTGGTCACCACTGGCTATCACAAGCATAAATCTGCTAACAATCTGAGTCATTTTGTTTAAAGCAGAAAAAACTCACAGTAATAAAAATGCCAGAAATATCAAAAATCTGAATGTGGTTTATCAGGAATTTAAACAAGACAACAGTTGCCCTTAAACAGAAATTTGACTCATCACCAGCAAAGAAGAAAACCTTGGAGTTAATTCCACAAACCTTTTAAAAATAACAATATTATATGTTTTCTTTGAAAAATACAATACAGAAAAAATTACCAGTTACTTATTTATGGACAAGAATCCTCTGTTCCTTGTAAGGGAGTAATTTGCTAACTATTAGCAAATTACCGAAAGAATATTTTTTGCCTACTCACAAACTCTGAACATACCAAAATTTGTGGGTTTTAAACAACTACTGAGTAATTTCTATTTTAAAAATCTTGATTTGTGGCTAGTTTACAAGTCCATTATGAGACTTAGACTTTCAAAATCAAATTAAGTTTTAATGGAAGACAAAAAATTCATGTGACACCTAGTTTCCATGTTTTATCCGTTCTACTACAGTACTCTATTATGATTTTATCTACAGATATGGAATTAATCTTTCTAATAAATGAATGAAACTTTAGAGTAATATTATGCTTTCAAGTTATTTCTTAACTCCAGAACAGAATATTTTAGCATACTTTTTGAAAATAATGAGACTTAAGCTTCTGCCTAAATACTTTATTGAATCCAGGAAATGTATTTTATATACAAAAGCTTGCAAAACGAAATTAAAATTTTCTTTCCACATGCATTCTGTATTAATCATGCTAAGATTTGGCTATTTTTGTACATGTTCCTGCCAGAAAACACTGTTGCTGGAGTATTTTTGGAAACAGGACATAAAAAGAATGTGATCACAGCTATGATACTTTTTTAAAAATATATGAATACATGTGAGATTTTTTACAGTATTTATCCTGCTCTGTAATTCACTGAGCAGTACTAGTTCAGTGGAAAGACTCTTTGTTTCTTAGGTAAATAACTGCATTTGTACTCCTGGTTTACAGAAGAGCTTTGGTTCATACTATGCAATACAAACTGTTTGTGCCATTTCCTCTTTAATTTTTAAAATAAAGCCATCAACTCATTTTCTTCTTGAAGACAACAGAAAACAAGACAATAAATATTTCACATTAAAAATGAATACCATGTTTGACAACTGTTCTGTGCTCAAATTAACTAAGATAATTTCTGTTATACTGTGTTATTCATTTTTACAGGAATATTTTATTTGTGTGGTCTTTCATGGCTGTGGGAAATATGAAACAAACTTATAAAAAAAAAGGAGGGATCTTCTGAGGGTATTTAACCACAAACACATTATACTTTCCTACAAAAAAGTATAGTGAAGCAGTGCATCTTGAATGGATCTGTTCTTTGAAACATCAATATTAGTAACAAAACATATTCTGATCTTTCATATTTGTCTATACAGTCATGAATAATATGTTCTTTCTCCAGTATGGTTCACAGAGATGAATTCTCAGAAAAAAGACTTACCAATCAGACTGAGGAAAAAGAAAAACCAGATTGCTCTTATATCAGACCTTTATAATGACAAAAACAATCTGCACAATAAAAACCACCTCGCAATACTTTTGACACAAATCCAAATCTTACAGGGATTCTTAGAGTTAAAAAGAAAATAATTTCCTTTGTGTCTTCATTTTTAGATGTGAGTAGACAAGGGAAGTCAGAAATACTGCAGAAAACCTTCTGTTTTCACATTACCAGACTCTGCAGAAATAAGAATAGATGGTAGCATTCGGTGGCTGTGGCTGTTCATAGTCATTAGACTTGCCTTGATTTCATGACGTGTAGATGGCAAGAAAATCCTTTGCAAGAATGTCTGAGAAATCGATCCCTTATATCAGAGACCTGTATTTTTTGCCAGTTCCTCCCTGTGCACTAAAAGGTGCTCACTTTGGATAAAGTTTTTTGAGATCTCTGTACGCATCTGAAAATCCAATCAGGGTACCAATCAGGTACAGTGTGTGTCTGTGTATATAGTTACATTTACATGTGTGTTAGTTCATGTGTTACTGGCAGCCAAAGTAGAAATCTTTCCCTGTTTCAGATGACTCCTTCATTAAGGGTCTTTCCTTTCTCCATCTTTTGTGCTTTTTCCTGTATTTAACACTTACTACTTCCAAGTCCTTAGGTATAATTTCTGTCCAGAATAAACTCCTCATGTCTTATGCTGGCACTAGGCCTCATGTAAAAGCTGTGGTTGATTCCCTAACAGTAGTTGTCTTTAATTGTTCCAAAGCTCAAGTCTGGAGAGGATAACTCAAGGACAACACTACATGGTCAAATACTGTACTTGAGCATAAGCCATTAGAAGCAATATCCTAGTTTATTTAGGAGAGACTTGGCTAAAATTAAGAACTTTAGCTCACAAATGTTAGATGCCATACACACTTCCAGAGCCTCCATCATTGAAGTTTCTGTGAGTGGAGAGAGCTTGACAGCTACAGCTGGGCACATGCTGTACTCCCAGAGTACAACAGAAGAGTAATGGTGACGCTTAAGTGCTTGAGGTGTTTCTAGGCCAACAGCAATGCTTTCTTGGAAGCTGGAGAACCAGAGTTTATTTCCCTTTTTTTCTCCCCACCTCTCCCCTCACCCCCCAGTTTCCCATCTATACTACAGCTAGTGTAAAAAATTCTGGAAATTTCAGAATGTTAATGAAACCCAATTCAGACAAATATTTCATGGATTTTTTTCTCTCGTATCCTGTTTAATTGTCTCAGATGTTAAGAAAATTAACAACGATTATTTCAGATGCTTCATTTTACGTTGAGTGATTCCCAATATGGATAGCCTTTACTATCAGCATTACTCACAGCTTCTTAATATCTAGAGTTACTGCTTACCTTGAAACTCCATCCATCGTCTGCAAGTTTGGCTTGGCTTGCAGTGCAATTAGATGTATTTCAGGCATCATGACACTGCTTTCAGGTTGAATTTCAGATTCAGATACTTCAATCATTACACAGTGGGGCCAGTTACTAGTGTAAATTCAGGATGTAGAGTTATTAATGACATAAATGAGTGGAGAGCAGAACAAAGCTGCATTGTTTAGAAAGGAGAAAACCAGAAATATTTAATGAATTTTAATCCAATTCAAGAGACACCTCAAAATGAGATTAAAAAAAACCTGGAAGTCAGACATGTCAGTATTTCTGAAAAAAACCAAACCCAAATATTATTGATTTGTTTTTAAAACTTATTTTGAATAAAGATTATGTTAGAAAAGGGGTTCAACTTGCAAAGTAAAAGACAATGTTTTATTTCAGAATAAAGTAATGAATTTGTGTGACCTTCATCTTCATCAAGATAGTAAAAAATTAGTCTTCTATTGACCCAAAAAAGACTTTTTGGTTCTGTTTTTTCAGTTCAGCCAGAGAACCATGGAGAAAATAATCAGTTTTTCAGATAGCTCTACATGGAAGACTCCCCACTGTTGTTTGTAAGTGTTTCAAACGCGTAGCTCTTACCCACCTTTGTAAAACATTTTGAGCTTCTCAGCTCAAAAGCATTGCCTAATTCCAAAGCATTACTGTGTTAATGCTGTTACCCTCAGGCTATAAAACATCAGAAATTTTTGTGGCCTATGATTTCGTTCTATAGAGTGGTCTGTCTGAACTATTTGTGATATTGTTTACAGCTGTAGGAACTAGAGAATAGTTGCCTTTTCACAGAGGAAAACAGCTAAAGATTTTGTTTTGAGGGGACTTTTCTGTTTCAGATGGCCATTTTCCTTTTACAGCCTTCTAGGGGCTTGTGTACTGGAGCTTCTGAACAATCGGCTCAAGTTATGCTCCATAAATATTCAACAATTTTGCCCCTACTGTAAAACCACATTGATGATCTCCTTTCAAGAGTTGGTAATCACATTCCACCCCTGCTGTGAGGGCTTGAATCAGCCATTCAGTACAGATATGGTTAGTTTACAGATCTGAGGGTGGAAGCTGGTGAGCAGAGGGGTCAATGAGGGGAGTTTATCCAACATCGGAATAACCAACATGGATTGCATTATTCTGCCAATTAAGGAGAGGAAAGCTGCATGACACACGGCAAGCAGTCTTTCAGTGAAGACTGAATGCCCATAAATTACCTTTGCTTTGTCCCTTCAGTAAACAGACCGTGTGCATAGAAAGTTAAAGGCCTGGTTTATTAGCCAATTTTAAAACCTCGTCTCTGCATTTTAGGTGAAGAAGCAAGACTTACGGTTTTCCCCAGGAGCTGTAATTATTTTCACACAGGTCTTTGGTTTTAATTATTGGTTGAAAAAACAAAAAAAACCCTGGATGAAAAATTAATTATTATATGTTTTCAAAAGTTACAGTGCATGTCCTGGGCAGGAAAGGCCTGATGAGGAACACTAAATGTAGGGAGTAGAGTCAGTCTACACACTGAAGAATAACTTGTAGTCACACAAAAGTGGTCTTACATGTATATTGTCAACCAGCAATTAGTTTTAGGCTCAAGCAAACCTTGAGCTGGAGGACTTCATAGTGTTCCAGCCCACCTTCTAAGGCTCCCCATCCTCTTTCCTGAATCTGTTTTCTCTCATATGTGAACAGAAGTGTTCTTTATGATACGCAGGTTCCTCTAATATGAAGAATTGCTGAACTGAGGAATTCCTATGCTGAGGAATCATCTGATAGGATACCTACCATCACCTGTTTCAATTTTCATAGACAGTAGTAATGAGTCACTTTTAATTTCTTCTCTGTCTGGTAAGGGCAGAATAATTAATAATTTCCTTTATTCATTCTTTTTAGGATGTTTTTTCCCCTCATCAGATGTATTGAAAAAAAATGTTGCTTTGCTCTGTATTAAACCTATACTTCTACCTCTCTCCCAAACATACTGCTGCTGCCAGGCTACAGTACTGGTCTCCAAACACCATGATGCTATTTAGTGTTTGGATAAAGGATCTGTCAGATGTAGGTAGTCATTTGTCAAGAAGTATTTCAAAGAATTTTGCATGACCCGTTTCATTCAGGCAAAAACAATGCCCATGTACATGATCTAAAGATCAGGATGCAAATACATGGTGCTTTGCACTGCACGTTGTGACCACTGTGGGAATTACCAGCCATTATATCTACTTCTGTTTTGCCTAACTAACAATAGTGATCTGCATTATTGACAACCACTGTTGTGTACATATTTAGAATCTGGGAGGAAAGAATTCCAGAGCCACCCCAACAGAGACACATACTCCTTGCAAAACTACTTAGGAGGCTAACTTAAGTAGGACTTAATATTATCCCTGACCTTGAGCTTGCTTTGCCCCTAACCTTTCACCAAGGATCAGCTCAAAACCAAAACTCTGTTGTGATTCACTGAGGTGCACGAGGGTTCAAAATTCTCTATGAAAGATTGAGCTCATCTTGGGCTTAACAGCCACTAGTGGTTGTACAACAAGTTTTAAGTATCTACTTAAGTAGGACTATGAGAAATGAGTGTCAGCCAATCAGCCAGTGAAACAAGCATCTGCATTGGTTTAGATATATGCACTGAAACTGGCTGATTTGTTGGTGAAAAATAATGCTAGCTGAACTTTCTGTTAAAGAAGTTACTATTTACCTAAAATAATTTATTTTTTAAGAGTATTTACTGAATATTGTTCTGCACATCTGCAGAAGCTTTGTTTGTATTCTGGGACAGATGAACTTACTGCTAAATAGAAATCTTTAAGTGTGAATACTTGCATATAAAATTCACCATTAATTTTCCACAAGTGTTTTGCAATGTTTGCTTAAAAAAAATTAGCCTAAAGAAGTGTTTTAATAGTAATTAGATACAGCAAAGAATTTACAAAAAGTGTTACAAAAGGAATATAAAGTCAAAACAAAGCATTAACATGTGAAGAGTTTGCAGAAGTTTTCCAGTATTTACCTATCTTCACTGTCTTATGAAATGTGTTCCAAATGGTGCCCACATTTGTACTTAGTTTACATATTTTTCTCTGACGGTGATTGAAGCAAACTAGTTTATTTTTTTACATTGAACCCAACTGAACAAATCATACTTCCTTGCGAGTTATTTCATTGGCAGCAAACATTCCTAGTTTCTTAAACATTAGTTCACATTTTGAAGCTCATTTGGATATCAAGACTCCACAGCACATTTCAAAAGACATACATATAATGGGATGTGCTTCTGAATTTATGGCAGTCCCTTTACAGGAACCACTCAGCCAAATGCAACTGGTAGTAACAATCACAGGTACAGCAGGCTATGATTTCCAGATTCAGAACAAAATGCACTGTTTCATTTGTGATTTAAGGAATTTTTTTGTTCCTTTAGTCAGGTTTATTTTTTTGTGTGGTGTATTTTCTTTCTTATTCTGCCCGAAGCACTAGGCTAGGCTCTTGAATAGAAAGCTCCTCTGAATGCAGGTTAGGTAGCCTGCTGAGAGCATGGGCTGTGTTTTCACTGTCATTGGTTTCTTTAGAAGCAGTACATCGAGTAAAATACTCATATATTCATTGTCCTTCACTGCCTTCCCAAAACTCTCTCCTCTGTGTCCTCGAAGGAGAGTCACATTCTCCCAGCAAGCGTCAGACTCACTGTGCTGTACAAAGCAAACCAAAAGATATGATCCCAAGACATGACCCCAAAGAAATGAAACAAAATGTATGACTCAAAACTCTCAGCAACCCACAGGGCCAGGGTCACTCACATCAGGAGAAAGTAACTCAAGTGTAGCTTCCAGTATTTCCTTTCTTCCATGGAGCTAACCCATGTGCTGAGCGTCCCGGTGGATTCTACAGCAAAGTCATGCCTAAGAACATTTCTTTTAATCAGTGAAGTTGAGTAACTTCATAACATGAGAACAACGTGAGAATCAGCAGGTCTGGTGCATCAGTTTTAAAACACCTAGCCTGAGCAACTGCATAGCAATGAACAGCAACTATATAGAAAAAGGAGAGAGTGTTCATTTTGGGTTTTGTGTTATTTGCCAGATAATATGGATTACACATTTTTCGCGTGTGACCGGGACTATCTGTTTTTGCAAGGGCTCACTGATTGTGAAATTATTGACCTGTAAAGAATTTCCACTGTGAGCACACCTGAATGAGCTTTGGTCCTCATTTTCTTTTCTTTGTTGCATCAAATAGGAATAAGCACTAGCCTCAAACAGACTTCTTCCTCAGATATCAGTTCTGTGTGTCATTGACTACCACTGATCTAAACAAAGCAGAAAATGAGGTGTCTCTGCACCTTCCAAGATGCAGGTGTTGACTGTTTTTTCTCTTTGCATGAGACAAGTACCTAGAGCTGTTGCTCAGCCTGTCTGTTATTCTGTTTTTGTTTAAAAACTGTGTGTTAGTGTTATACCTTGGCCTAATATGCAGGTAGGAATGTTTGGAAATCCTTGCTGAAAAAAGTGGATATAGTACAGTATAAAAGCTCTGCTGTTAAAATGATGGCACTCTACTTCCTGGCAAAATAGCGGTTGTATCATAAAGGATGTATAATGATTTTCAGTCTGCCTCATGAATGCGGAATGTGACAACATGATAAGAAGTGAGAGAAACTGGAATTTTCGTTACAGCTTGCAACATTCTTTCCAAGTCCTAACTTAGCTACTGGAAATGTTTGCAAGTTGCAAAGCCTTTAAATGCTGCTATTTAAATCAATAACTTTAAAATTGCCAACTTCCACAGAAAATTAATAGCACGCAACTAAAACAAGTAAGTTCATTTTTAAAAGAGGCATAAGCTTGAGTTAAGGTTTGCCACTTGAAATGCTAAAAGGAATACTAATAATATTCAAAAAATAAAGCACAAAAAGGACATAAATTCTAAAAAAAAAAAAAAGCTTTTCCTTGGGCTGTTATCCTTACTAAATACTATAGATGGTGATGCTTTTAAGAAAACTCCTGTCTTTTCTCATAACCACTACATTATTTGGGATTTTTGTATGTATTATCAACCTACTCTGAGAAGCCCTTTTGAACTAAATTCTACCTAAAAATATCTGTCAAGAGGTTTTAGTTGTGGGGAGATTGTGCTGTGTATACATATGGATGAATCCTTCTAATAGATATTTGAATTAAATAAAATTGACTCTTAATTTCTAAAATCTCATATTTATTTACAGATGTCATAGTTTTTATTTCTTGCACTCAGAAAGAGTGGGTTTTTATCTGTTTACAGGCATTAAAATTGTGGTGAAAACTGCTCTGTGTTGGAGCTTCACTGAGCGTGATTTTTTCTATTTTCATTTCTGTCAGCTGCAATATGAGGCTATGAGTCTCTTTCAGAACTGAAAAATATACAAGTTTTCATTCATAGAATCATAGAATTGTAGGATCATCTAGTTCCACCCCGTCCCCCACCATGAGCAGGGAGACCCTACACTAGACCAGATTGCCCAACACTCATTCATCCCAGAAAAACAACTTTTTTCTGTTTTGGACAATTATTACAACTTAGTAATACTGTACACCTGAGAGTGACATATTGTTATAAATTGTGGGTTTTTTCATACATTTATGAAACATTTCAGAGAATTCTATAGTTTCATTGAGGAAAAAAAGATATCACATTTCTTATGGTTTGTCTTGTCCAGACCTCTAAAAATCCTTGCCCACTTTAAAGCGTGCAGAACTCGGTTCCCCACAAGTTCATCTTGGAAGTAGAAGCAATTTCGAGGAAAGGCTTCTATTTATTGGCTATTGTTGAAGTTCTTCATATCATAGAAAGGGGTTATAGATATGAGCAATGAAAAGAGAGATTTTCCTTGTTGTTTGTTTCTATGTAGCCACTGTCAGTGGCTCTTAAAATATTCACAATTCCCATACAAAATGCAAACCATAAGAGGGGTCATTTTGTGATTGCTTAATCACATGAATTAGACAACCACTCAGTTTGTATTAATTCTTCAAGCAAGACACCAATATAATTAAATCATCAGCCCCTATTTTTTTAGGATTTTAAGCCTCCTTGTAGATTACTACTTGAAAACTACCATTTTCAGAGGCCAATTAAATCTGTCTTATTACTGCATTTCACAGCAAAGAGCAAATATAAGACCACAGCTAATGTAAAACTGCTTCTTAAGATCTCAAAAGATCCCTTAAAAGAAATGACTCAGTGCCTAAACACATCTCAAAAACACTTCTGCCTTCTGGCAAAGAAATATATCTGTAGCAGTAATGAAAGGATTGCTTATGTTGTACAGCAGATAGCAGGTGAAATTTTGAATATTTTCTTCTTTAAATTTCATTTAAAGTCACATATAACTTAATTGTATGCACAAATATTGATTTTTTTGGGGGGTGTTGGTCCAAAAATAAAATCACATTACAGGTTTTTCAAAATGACAGGTTTATTTTTTTGTTAAAAGCATATAGAATTGCCTTGGAATTCTGATAGCTGCTTCTTTCTTCAGATTCCTATTCATAAAACTTAAACTAAATCATCATCATCTACAACTGAAAAATATCAAGTCCTAAAACACATCTCCCAGGTCAATATTTGTTAAGTAACTTTAATGTAGAATAGTTTTCTTCAAAAATACAGAACTACATAAGTGTTACATGCAGGTCTCATTAGGTTAAGCAGTTATGCTATGCTGATCTATCAGCCAACATGAGACAAAGAAATGCTGACACTAATTTTCTATTCGATTGTCTTTCACTTTCTACCTCCAGTAACCTATTACAAATATAGAATGAAATAAACTGGTGGTGACATTTGGCACACATTGCTGTGTGATGATTCATCACAACTCAACAGAAACAACTCACAGGAATAGCTCCTGGAAATGGTTATCAAAGTTCCTACTGTGGCAGCTATGGATCACGTAACATCCTTAAGGCTGGACGGCTGTTATCTGTGCAGTACAACCTACTACAAATCACCAACTGTTTTGTCTTCTCTCTGGACCCCTCTTTTCTGCCTAGGCCTTGGCCTTCCTCTATGCACTGCTTCAAATCCTGACTCCAATCCTGCTCACACATGTCTTGGGTCTTGCTTCTGTCACACACACGCTGAGAAAGCTGGACAAACACATCCAAATTTGTTTGGATTTATTGATGATCTTCTCAGTAGCTCTCCTATCTAAAAGTCTTGGAGGCTTTGACATTCTGTATCCAAAAACATCTCTGCCAAACACATAGTTTTTGCATTTAAGTTGATTCACAGACTCAACATGATGGCTGTGAAATTTCCTTTTAAGAAAAAGCTATTTGAACTTCTATTACTTTTGAATGCTATCAATCATTTAAGACACCAAGAATAAGGAATGACATTAGCTTAACTTAAGAACAGACGAGATGGCAGAAAAATTACCTCTCTGTGACATAACTTCAGTCATTCAATTATTATGATAGTAGACTCTTTTCTTATACCATTTTTTTCTGCTAGTAATTCTTTTCCTTTAGTTTTATACTCAGCATAGCTGATTCAGAATTTCTGGTGTGTGGGAAGTGATCATGATCTTAGAAATGTGTATGAATCTCCACTGCATGTAACACACCATTCTCTAGTGCTACAGGCTCATAAAAAGCAGATGTTACTAGTCAGTTTAGCAACATTGACTCACAAATACTCTACTTCAAATAATGCAATACTTCAAACGACAGTTTGAAACAGGTTATTTTGCAGTACTAGTACTAGTGCAGTGCAAAATAGTGCACTAGCCTCAAAGGCCCTTTTCTTCTTTTCTTACTCCCTTTCTTTCTCCTTTTTTTTTTATTTTTTTATTTGCAAAATATATTTTCTTTGTGTTCAAATTATTATTTTTGTATCCACACCAATTTTCACCTTCCCTCTTTTCCCCTTCCTCTTCACGATATCCCTCTTACCAGGTACCTCCAACATACCACTTCTCCCTTCAGCATCACCTCTGCTACTCTAAGATTGAGAGACACTTTCAAAGAAAGATATGATCTTTTTGATCATCCTTGAGATGTACCTCGTCAGTCTTAGTTTCTCCTCCAAAGATTTCCTAGAGTTTTGACTAAACGTTTTCATAATATAGATAAATATTAAATAATCAGATCAAATCATATTTAATCACTTAACTGTAGCCAGTCTCAAAATCCAGTGAAGTTTTCTTCGTCACCTGAGGTTAGCTGGTCAAATAGAAGAAATTTAAATTTTTTACCTAGTCGAATGTTTAGACTAGCAGTTTCTACATTCACTCTCTCCAACCTAGTTCCTCTCAAAAGCAGATGCTCAAAGCAGTGACCCCATCGGTAGAAAATACAGAACATTCTTCTGCAGAAGAATGGCTGTTCATTAAGAATGGCTTCAACCTGGGCTGCCCTGTCTCCTGCCAGATCATACTGTTAATCTCAAGATGTCAGTTTTTCACCACCGCAACAGAGATATAATTCTAAACTGGGTTTTCCCGGCTAAAGGAATTAGTCAAGAGATAATTATAAAAACCTTATTCACAAAACAAGTGGGAGGTTACAATTTGGTATAGTCTCATTCCCTGGCTGGTATATCACCTCCATACGCCAATCTGGCTGTCTTCTGGTTAAGAAAAGGCAAAGATCTCAGGTTCCTGTACCGAGGTCTCAGGTCTCTCATAAGTGAACTACTCACAGAAAGTTTCTACATGTTATGAAAGACAAATGTGTATCATTCATCAATAAACATTTCCTTTGAATAAGTAAGATTTCAAATGATATTTAGATCTGCAGAGTAAATGGTGGGTTATTTGTAGCGCACATAAACTGACAAGGCTCTAATCAGAAAGTTAGGAAACTGAGATTCATATCACTGCCCAAACTCAGTCACCTGATATAACTTGAGCAGGTTGCAAACTGTCATTTTATGTCTGAAAGGTATACAGAAAAGTGATGTTTCTACTTCATGTGAGAATTCAATGGATGAAAATGTTATGTGATGTTCTCACATACTGCAGCTCTTTGTAAAAATCATAGCTCTCCACTGCATTTAGGAGAACTTGTATGTGAGATATATTTTTTTTTGTAAAAATGACATTCAGTTGGATTTTTGTTTTCCTGAAGCATCCTTAATAATAGGTAAATATTCTTAGTGTCAGTGGCATTTGACTACTGTTTAGGTACTTTTCTTCATAAAACAGTATTTTGAAAAGTCTTGGTTTGTATGCAATATTTCTTAAACATACATTTTACTAAAACATGTACTTTGCAAACACATAATTTGTTGTGACTGCCTGAAAGTATGTTCCTTCCTGACAATCACTCACTTTACTATATTCCTGATAGTTCTTAACTGGCTCATTATTTCCAAATATTATAGACTATTGAGATATCTTTCCTACCTTTTTCATACATTGCATTTTTGATGCAACATCGGTACTTCTCTAAGCTCAGAAATATTAATTATATTAATGATGGGACACACCATTAGACACTATATTAAATGTAACATTAGACACTATATTAAATGTAATATATAGTTCCAGGGACCAGTCGAAAAGTGATGCTCACGGAAGTATAAAAACACCATCAGAGACAGTCCGTGCTCTCAATAGCTTTCATCTGACTGGTAAGACAAACATGAAAAAGGAAGTATGACATACAAATAGTCCAGCCAACACGCTGTTGATTTCGTCTTGGTTCGTACATATATATGCATTATTTTATAAGAACTGAGGTTTACTTAAGAGCAAGTAACCTGAGTAGAAAGAAATGTGAATGAAGGGAAGTGGACATAGAAGGCAAAGAGAGAATTGACAAGTGTAAGCAGGGGAGCAAGGTAGGACAAATTACCAGTCGCTCCATGACCAGTTAAAGTAACAAAAAGTCCTGCCAATACTGATTCTCAGTGATCTGGTACATTTCCACATAGCCGCAGTACTACTTCTCTTGGTATACAACATCCTCCATCCAGTCAAATGAAATCCTTTATGTACATATGCACTTTCCTTCTTGGCTTGATAGATTACACAAACCCCATACAAACTGGTGACAGAATACTTAAACAGCAGCAGCCTGGAAGCAGAGGTGTTAAAACTCTTCTCTAGCACAAACAACATCTTGCCAAGCAATGGCAAGGGGATGTAGCACAGTTTTGGGACCTGCTATAGCCTCTCAAGGGATCTGTGTTTCTCTCCACCCTTGGGCCTGGAATCAGCGCGTGTTTCATCTCACTTTTGGTTTAGGACCCTTAGATCCCTGTCCCAATGACTCTGTTTAGGTGACACAAACAGCTGTTGCTCCTGGTAGCAATCTGGAGAAGTATGGGAGAATCTGAGAGATTTGTTCCATCTGTGCCATACCCCATCTCAGCAGCACAGGTCTACTGGCAGAGAGCCATTACCTGGCCTTTGCCAATCCCAGCTAAGACTGTGACTTAAAGACAGATGCTTTTCCCTTTCTCAAATCCTGCATCAGCCTTTGGCTGGGCCCAAACAGCTGGGTTTCTGACTTTAATACTACTTAAAAGACATCTGTTTTCTAAGGCTTATCTAGTTCAGTAGCAGTTTTGTCGGTGTTTTATTGATAGCAAGTAAAGCTCCTTGGGACATGTTGCATGAATGGTGTTGTGAAATAACAATTTGTATTTGCAACTGCTGTTTATCTGTGTGCAGAGATCAATATCTGTTGTGTGTTGCCCTCCTAATTCACAAAATATGAGTTCAGAATGTAATCTTTTTCTATCTACACCTCATAACTAATCAATGTTCCTGTGCAATATCTGTCTCCTTAATTCAGACTTAAAATCTTTGGCTTTTCAGGCTTTTTTTCCTCCCAGTCAAGTAGATAAAAAGCTGAAGTTGTTATATTAGGAGGATGTAACATGGATTGGAACAGCAATCCAGGCTTTTATTTGGATGGTTTAACTATCTTTTTCTGTAATAGGCAAATCAAATCCCATATATTCAATGGCAACCTGGATTTAAATTCTAAAGCAACAACCCTGACTGATCCAATAGAAAATCTGCAACTATATCCAGCTTTCAGGGGAAAACTAAACATGTTATCAAGGCGCTAGAAAGTTATTAAGGCCTTCTTAAAGCCTAGTGACATCTTAATAATTTATTTGAACTCCAGGTCAGAACATCATTATACTTTGAGGAGCTACTAAATCATCTATGATTTACATAATTTCTTTCGAAGGCTACTATAACTTAGCTTCATGGCTATCATATTTATTCATGGTATCTCCTCACTAAGTATGTACGGCAAATAGGTGTGGAAAAATTTAAAAATTAACTATTTAGATTCCTTATTTATGGAAATGAGTAAATGAACTGCACTTTGGAGGCAACAGTCTCGCTCCTATGACTTTAAAAAATTACACTGAGTTTGACTATATGATTATTCAACCAAATAAAATTATTTGAGTTGAATCTCACTACTAATACCTACTACTAGATTTTACTATACCTACTAGATAACAAATACATAATATATATATAAATCTTACCCACTTGATGGACAGATTCTCGATAGCTGATTTGTGGGGAAAAAAAAAAAAGGCCTTGCTATAAGCCAGCAAAAAGACCTCCTTGATTGTCAGCTTTCTCCAGGGAACCTTCTTAGTATAAAATTTATTTGAGCAACACAATGTGATGTCTTTCCCAGAACACTGCTTCCTCTAGATGACACAGGGAGGTTTACAACACAGAAGAAAATCTTTCAAGACAGGTCAAGAAAACTGCAAAAATATACTCCCTTTGTGCATGTATATGTTGTTTGCTTCGCACGTTTTTGGGGGAGTTTGTGGGGTTTTGGGTTTGGTTTGTGGTTGTTTTTTTTTCAAACAGGAGGCATGTTTTGTTGAAAATGGTTGCAATTTTCTGGGCTTTATCATCAGTAAAATAACTGCATATAATTACATGGCAGAAGCAAAATAAGGTTTCAGTTATTGAATTTATTTATGTCTCCCTTAATCCTATTTCATCCATTCAGTTTTATCACCTTCCTGTCTCTGCTGCTGTCTCTTATCACTCCAGCCCTGAACCTCCCACTGTCTGGCCATAACTACTGTAACCTTTTTATTTCTGGCACTTAGCTGATCCTATCCTAAAAGCCTTTTATCCCCCACTGAATGTAATCTGACCACCTAACTTTTATGTATCTGTCCCTTTACTCCATTCTGTCCTTTTACAAGGATATTGAACCTCTTGTGTTTTCCTCTTCACTTCTACTATATTCTTCCTATTTTCTGTGGACTGAAAGCAGCCTCAAGGCAGATTATAATCAGTAATTATATGTACCATTTCCAGTGTTTGCATCACATGTGATAGTTATCTTCTAGCCCATATATTGACATTTATTCTTTGTTTTTTATTCACAGATTTTTCTATCATCTCATGGAGATAGCTGGCTTCATGACAGAATAGTAAGTTGTCTTGTCACTATACTGTCACAGAGGATTCAGTATCAAGACCTTCCAGGAAGAAGCTTTCAGAGAAGGCTGAATCTGATGTCATGTACACTACGATAGGTTACAGATAGCTTCATTTAACCTGATAGAATTATGCTGCTAGATAGCAAGTTCAAAATGAGACTGTGCTACAACCTCCTGAATAGTCATGCTGTGTGCACACTGTCACAAAACCTTTCTCCTTCTCACTTATAAACTTCAGGGTGCCATGGAGAAAAAAACCCAAGCATAGATAGTGAAGTATGTACTGTTGTTATGGTCAGGAAAGAATGGGGAAACAGAGAGCTGGCCATCTGTCTCTTACAAAAATCCACCAAGCATAAAGGAGCAAAGAAAGGGTTTATATTTCTTGGTTTGTCATCATTTAGAGAAAATGTGATTTAATTTTTACAGGTCTAGGATTAGAAATAAGGGTAATTTAAAAAAAAAATGTGACTCATCATTTCAGATAAAACTTCAGCACACCTTCAGAAAACACAAGGCATTTTCTATGCTTTATTACAGTGTTCCTCAGTGAAATTCTCCCTCAGGAGTCTTCATTTTTGGAGAGAACACAGTTAAAATTATATTTACATAAAGCAAATAGAACTTTTCAGTGTTATTTGGCAGGAATTATCCAACCATCCTGATGTAACTTAAAAGGTTTGGAAAGTACTGAAATAAGTAGTTCTAGAGATATCTCCTTGGAAAGATTCAGAAACAGAAAATTATACACCTGAAGTTTTTAACCAGTAAAGTAACCTTCCCTCTGGAATCCTTTTAGAGAGTTCTTTTAATCTGTCTTCTCTTCCTCAATCTCATTCATTTGATTCCATGAGTCTTTCAGGTATATCAGTTATAACTTGCTTTTCCTCTTCAAAACACTATATATTTTTTTCTCACTTCCCTATGTTCATTCTGGTACAGTCTGTAAATAGAAAGGGAAAAAGAGTCGTTCTAAGGTAAGGTGGCATCTGACAAAGGGCATCGTTATTCAAAATAGTCAATTAACTCTCAAAAGAATAGATGTGGTAAACTGAATAATCTCAAAACATGGATATTGCAAAGTAGGTAAAAATTAAGCTAAAAGAACATATGGTGACTAATGGAGAAAATAAGGGTCAACTAGGTCCAGATAGTTCACTTGATAAGCACCTCACAAACATGGATGTGTTGCTTCCAGTTCTAAGTAAGAGCAAAATATAGATAATCTGCATAAATAAATTGAGCAATAGGTTGACACGTGCAGTATGAATTCAGGTACCTATGTTAGTTCATATTCCTAAAGCATGGAAAGCTGTTACTTTGGGGAAACTCAGTCAGTGAATTATGTAAATGTAACTACGTAATAGATACGAACAAAGCATATTACACAAGGCGTTACTTGCACGAAGTCTCGATACCATAATATTGTCTTTAAGATCCGAAGAAGAGCGTCTCAGAGCACTTAGTCAAATATTTGCACATTTTATACCAATTACCCATACATTTTAGGCACACATTCAAACACTCAACTACTTGATCATTATAATTATTGTACATTCCATATCTCTGAAACACGCCAGATTCCTAATTGGAAGGAAGAAAATTATCTTGAGGCATGCTCTAACAAAACAATGAAAAATAGCCTAGGAACAATGCCCTTTTTGTGCTGCCTACAATATCTTCCTGCTGTGTATACAAAAGCACAATAAACTTTTAATCTGAACTAGAAGAAAAAACTTCCTGATACCTAGATACCTTAAAAGCCAAAGAGAAAAATTGCTATGTAAAGTGGCTTTATACACAACCGAATCCACTTCTGTGTTTACTCTTACCCTATGACACAAAACAACACTCTGTCCTTCTGTGCAGTAATGTCCCTGAAAACAAACTAGCAAGGGGTCAAAAACCGCAAAGGAATGAGGCACCTAGACAGCAATGTAGTTTGGAAATCAAGTCCAAACAACACACAGAAAAATCCTTACTGTAGTTTCATCCAAACTACCAAGCTGACTCACATTTTAAAACTAAATTCCAAAGATGCCTACAATTGACATAGCTAAGTAGTTCACAATGCTTGGCTCACACCTTGCTTACGCATCCAGATTAGGAATCAAAATTATGTCATTTCCTACATAGGTTCTCCAAGGAACTCGACTTAAGAGACATCAGCAGAGCATATTTAATACACATTCAGATTTCAAGTTCATCTCAAATGCAGCTGCAAGTAAATACAGTCTTTTAAAACATGACCTCTCTTCATTATGAAGAGCTGTGGAACTCTTAAGAGTTCATTCCTTAGCCAGTTTCAGAGGTGTGGGGTTTTGTTTTTTTCCTTTATATGAATATGACTAGAAAAGGAATAGGAAATGATGGAACAAACACCTAAACTGGAGAAATTTAGTGCTTAGGATAGTTTATGAAGAGGCCTTCCTCTCTGAGCAGAAATTTTCCAGTCCTTTAAACACTCAGTCTTTGCTGCCTCCAGATAATTCACATTCTTAGTCTAGTGTCCAGACTACTAGGATGCAGCATCATGTTCCATCTCAGACCCATAATGTCCAGAAATTTTTTTGAGTAAGTGGTGTGGGTTTGAATTCTTTGAGGGAATAAGGAAATTTTAAACCAAGATTTCTGTGTTTCTAGGCCAAATGCTCTGACCATAAAACTGAAGCTCTCCATACAACTGTATTGTTTTAAGACTCAGGCACTTCTCTTCAGGAGAGGTGTCAGGTATTTTGACTTGGGGACAGAATTATTAATAACTCAGTCACCCACACAGTTGTTTAATGCTCAGCAGCTACACATACAGCATGTTATTCTAGATGTCAATTTTACTTTATCTGTGAATTGCCTGGGAACTTAGCTTTCTAATACAGAATTCTTGCCTGGGAAGGACGTAAAAGTAATACACCAAGAAGTGCATTTATTTGAATTGGTCTTTTAATATTCATGACTTTGATCTTCCATTGTTTGCAAACTAATCTGCAACTCAATTTCTTTGCTAGTATTAATTTAGTGTTAGTTTCTTAGTAACTACTTAGTTTTCTCGATGCTGTTCTGAGAAAGTTACATTCCTGACTTCCTGCGGCAGTAGAAGATTGTATGGGTCATCCACAATGTACACAAGTATTTTGAACATTATTATAATCTTACTAAGGAATTTCTTTTTTAAAAGAAGTTGTGTAATGTCCCAGTGGTTGCCCTGGAAAGAAAGAAGCTGTCTTACCTATAGTCTTCATCTGGAAACCGGCACACTCATTGTTCATTTGAGTATAATTTATGTGACTTGTGGAAGTGGATATGTGCTATGTTGATACAATTCTTCAATGCAAAACTGGGGGGAAAAAAACAGCAAAACAAAAAAACACTCTAATATAAACTAACTGCACCTAATATAGTTGGCAACTGAAATGGATACAGCAGTAACAAATTCAGTGGCTCAAGATCCTTCAGACATTGGTGTGTTATCACCACAAAGGGGATACCACAACCAAGAGCATGCGAAACCTATCCACTTCAGACAGAAGCAGGAGGACTAAAGCCTGGATGTAAATAATTTTTTATCTTAATTAATGATTATGTTGTTTATAGTCATATTTTTATCACTTCTGAAACACAACAGAAGAGTTTTCCTATGAAAAAAATATTTTAGGCCTATTTCTTATTATGCCTTTCAAGCTAATCCAAACACCACCTAATTAGATACTTTTCCTTACTTCTGTTTCCTACTGTTCAAGTTACTGAGATGTCCTTTGCCATAAGTGAAACCTTGAAATCTTACTGACTTAGTGGCGCTATGACCACAGCAGTGGGAGAATTGTGCCTCTACAGTTACCCATGCAATGTTTATTTACTTTATGGCTGAAGAATATTTTGTTACTCTTATTAGCCTTTCCTGCTGGTGAGAACTAGACTGTATTCTATTTTCTACAGCATCCTTACGGAATAACTGTTATAGTTTTCCTAACATTCTCCTTGCAGTGTTTCTGCAGCATTCAGTCTCCCACTTCTGAATGAAAAGGCAACAAATCAGAAGGTGTCCTACAAAAAAGCCATGTGCTTCAAACAATTTAGGTGAGAGAAGAGTTCAAAACCTGAAAGAAAGAGACTGAAGCAACTGGAGCTGATTTTGCACCGGAGATTTCAGTATCACTTGTTCCAAAGGGCTACAGTTGAAGTGGAAGTCAGTCTACATCAAAGCCAAGTTGTAAGTCAATGCAATAAAAACTTATGAGATGTGATTATACCTCTGTATCTGATGTGTATCTGTCCCACTCTCAATTCTGCTGGAAGTCTGTATCTAAGAAACTTTTCTGTGAACTTTATGTGAACATTTACCTGGACTTGTGCAAAGCATTTTACACTGCCCCACGTGACATCCTTGTCTCTAAATTAGAGAGACATGAATTTGAAGGATGGACCACTTGGTGGAAAAGGAATTGGCTGGATGGTCGCACTCAGAGAGTTGTGGTCAGTGACTCGATGTGCAAGCAGAGACCAGTGACAAGTGGCGCTCCTCAGGGGTCGGTACTGGGACGGGCACTGTTTCACATCTTTGTCAGCAAGATGGACAGTGGGATTGAGTGCACTCTCAGCAAGTTTGCCAACCCCAAGCTGTGTGGTACAGTTGACACACTGGAGGGAAGGGATGCCATACAGAGGGACTTCAACAGCCTTGAGAGGTGGGCCCAGGCAAGCCTCATGAAGTTCAACAAGACCAAGTGCAAGGTTCTGCACATGGGTGGGTGCAATCCCAAGCACAGCTACAGGCTGGGCGGGGAATGGATTGAGAGCAGCCCTGAGGAGAAGGACTGGGGTTGTTGGTGGACAAGAAGCTCAACATGAGCTGGCAATGTGTGCTTGCAGCCCAGAAAGCCAACCATGTCCTGGGCTGCATCAAAAGCAACATGGCCTACATCTTGAGGGAGGCAATTCTGCCCCTCTGCTCTGCTCTTATTAGACCCCCACCTGGAGTACTGCATCCAGATCTGGGGTCCCCAGTACAGGAAAGACATGGACCTGTTGTAGTGAGTCCAGAGGAGGGCCATGAAGATGATCAGAGGGCTGGAGCACCTCTGCTATGAAAACTGTCTGAGAGAGCTGGTGGTGTTCAGCCTGAAGCAGAGAAGGTTCTGGAAAGACCTTATTGCAGTCTTCCAGTACCTGAAGGGGGCCTACAAAAAAGCTAGAGAGGGGCTATTTACAAGGACATGTAGTGATAGGACAAGGGGTAATGGTCTTAAGCTGAAGGAGGGTAAGTTTAGATTAGGTATTAGGAAGAAATTCTTTACTGTGAGGGTGGTGAGGCACTGCAACAAGCTGCCCAGAGAAGCTGTGAATGCCCCATCCCTGAAAGTGTTCAAGGCCAGGTTGGATGAGGCTTTGGACAACCTCGTCTAGTGGAGGGTGGCAGGAAGCTTGGAACTCAATTATCTTTGAGGTCCCTTCCAACCCAAACCATTCTATTGTTCTATGATTTTGTAGAAATGAAAGGTCTTCATGTTTCAAAGTTTCGAAAAACTTGACCCAGATCCATTTGAAATTCTTCAGTGCGTGGGAAGATCCCTACCAGTCTGATCTCTCTGAATGATTCCAGGTTCTGCAGGGACCTATGCTTTCCTGCCTCATACCTTAACTGTCCAGCTCAGCAAGGGAGAATCTGTTGCAAGTTACACAGTTGGTTTTTTTCTGCTAAGAATATACATGACTTCAATTCTTTTCTCTTAAACCGAAGCCAATCCATTCTTCAATGTATTCCCATGTCAATGAGTCACATTAATGATTCCACTTTTCCATAGTCTGGGATACACATGAAACATCACCAGAAAAAAAAAAAAAGCGCACAGGTAGTAAAACTTGACTCAATTTACACCTTAACATGCAAAGAAGGGGCAATGTAATTGAACCAATCACAGTTTCAGACAGAATCACCAAATCATTGTACTGTGTAACTATAACATTATTTCTGCTTTTATTATTGCCTGAATTGCTGAGTAAAAACATTTTGAACACATCAGATGATGTTCCTGAGGTCATTAAAAGTAAAAATTTCTTTCTCCTGTTATACAGAGTGTGGCTTCCTATTGCTCATTTCACACTTCTTATGTGAAACAAGCACAGACCATACAACAGAAACAGAATTTAAATTGAAAGGAAACCATTTTCCTGTACTTTTCTTCATTAACACTTCACTTACTAGTAAAGAAGTTATTTCTTTCTTCTCTGACTTAGATTCCTTCCTTTTCAGTTTCTTTTCACAGTTTCTTTCTAAATTTGAAAGAACTAGTTCTGGTATGCTCACAATAAGTAACATTTCTGGATTTGTTTCTGTCTACATCATATACTACAGATATGGAAGACATATGGGAAGCCAAGTTCCCCTGACTTTTCTATGTGCCATTTCACAATGCATATTGCTTCTATCAAGAGCTGCTTTGTCAAAACATGTTTTAGAGGACTAAATTATCTTCTCATTGCTCAACAGGTATAACAGGATTCAAATTTCTTTCCAGAAGTAAAAGGTGTTCTCATATAATATTCCTTGTCAGAACTGCTCAGTGAAATCAAAGCTTTAGGAAAAAAGCTTCTTAATTAACATTACCATCTCAGGAACATAATACTATCACACCATCTCCAATTAGATTTTTAGCAAATTGAAACCGATAAAGTAAACAGACTGTATGAGAGTGATTAGCAAAGCACTGAACAGAATTTAGTCACTCAGTATTATGTACGTGAATCATTGATGGTAAAACCTCAAAGACATTTAACCAGAAAAAGATTATGTCAAATAATATATTAATAAATACTATGAATAATATATCTTCAAGATATTTTGTGCAAGTGTGGAAACAAATAATAATATTCACATATGGAAACTGTTACTGACAACAGACTAACAGAATGTTGCCACTGATATTTTTTTCTTTAAATACTCCAAATATAAATGTAATTTAGTAAATATAAATATTGTTCTTTTATTAAAAAAAAGGCTTTTCCTTTTAGAAAGTACAACTAAGTTCTGCTAGTAATAAAGCAGAACATTGCAAGCTATTGCATCATTAATCCTTGTACAACCATTTAAATATTGTAGTTGCAATTGTTTTAGTAATGTTTTCCCATATTGCCTTAATGATTTGCAGTAGTTCCATTTTCCTGGACACTCCAATCTACCACTCAGGTAAAGAGGACTACAATTTATACAAAAAATGCAAGAGTGAACTTCGGCAAAAAAAACCCCGACATTCACTACATAGTGTGATATGTACTAATTGTACTTTACACCAGTTTATTCATTTCTAAGGTGCGTTTAGCAACAGGATCCCTGAGCAAACCTCAGGTGGTTCATTCCCAGTCCTCCCCTGCAGGCATCATTTTCAGAGATGAGGACAGACTGAGCACTCGTTTTTGGCAGTCTGGGAGCTTTTATGCTCAAGGAAATATTAGGGCTTCAAACCAGATGTTTTTGTGAAACAACAATCAGAAAGTTGCAGGAGAAGATGCACTGGGCAGTGTTTCTTCTGTTCATTCATGAAGTGTGAAGGACAAAGCTTCTAAAAGGACTTTTTCTTTTCTCCTAGATACAGCTGAACAAGCTTCTGGTGCTGTGCAATCTAACAGAGATGAATGCAAACATCCTTTAAAGTCTCAGTCTCTGTGATAAAACCCCATTCACTTGGCTGTTCGCGTGTAATGTGCCATCTGCAGAAAAGTTTGCCATCATTTCTTTCCTACATTGTTTATTCAGAATTCCTCCTGAACTTTAAAAACA
>VWZZ01006632.1:181731-204108 GCA_013399095.1 Psophia crepitans
TGGGGGCAGGAGGAGGATTCCTTTCTTATTTCGTACTACTTTCATAGCTCATGCACCACTGTCTTGAAAACAGATATAGTGTAAGCAGCTGAATAGTATACCAGAAGGTTTTCAGTTCCTGTGAAACTGAACCTTTGACCTCAGAGTTAATTTTTCCATATTTCCACTAATGTTACAGATAGAAGATACAGATGCAATGAAACTGAGGCCTGTGATCTACATTATCAGCCATTTCAAGTTCTGTAATACTCTGCTGCTTTTGGTTTGTATTTCTTAAAGTCTGTTTTAAATAGGACAGTTTCTTTTCATTCTGGGAGAAAAAACACAATACGAAAAGAAATCATTATTAGAACCCTGGAAATATTATTACTATTATTGTCTTTAAATTCAGTGTAAAATTTTAAGGACATGTCATATATAGACAAATATATATATATATACACACATTGATAATTTCTTATATAATAGATTACAGTTGAGAAATGAATACATGGCTAAAAAGTGATAAGCTGAATTCAAGGGCTACTAGACTAAATGCAGCCTGCATTTTTTACCTCTACAAACAATCATTTCAGTGCTCAAAGTGTTATGAGCACAAACAGCACAGGCAGTAATATCTAACTCGAAGTTCTTCACGGCACAGCTGGTTTCAGAGATGCCTTCATTCATAAGTCTTAAATAACACGACAGCTGTAAGTGGCTTGCAGGAATGCACCCTCCCCTTTGTATTGTCCTGCAGGTTGCTTGGGAAATCACCAACCTCTGGAACTACAATGCCAGTTTAAAGGGAAGGTCGTGATAGACGTTATGTCATGACATTGTGGAACAAGAACTGTAGGCTGTTTACAGCCCAACACTTTTCCTGAGTTTTACACTGGAAACCAGCGTAAAACTGTTACTGACTTCAGTGAAAGCCATAAATGCTTGTCTGCTAAAGATTGAAGTACAGTGTATGTGTTTAAACAGTTCAAAGGACCCTCTCAAATTCCTGAGTGCACAGGATGAGACAATATTTATACATGTTGAGATGGAATGCCTTATCCTCCACTGCCTTCCACTTGCGTACTCATAAAAACTGGAGTGCAGCTTCTGTTTTGCCAAGTCCTTCACTTCAACCAAGCTTTTGTCCTCTTAGTGTTTTAAGCCTGGTGAGGCAACTGGCTATCTGCCAAGGTTGCTTGGATCACCTCACCTCTGAAGTTCACAGATCAACAGATTCAGTGGGAATATTCGTGAACTTGTTAGGCTCATTTGTTCAACTTCTTTTGAACAGATGTCTATTAATTAGTAGCTTACAATATTAAATTAACATTGTTTATGCTAATGTGTTTTTAAGTGATTGATCCAGAGTGTCTTCAGGAATACTGCAGTGAGAATATGGAAATAAAATTGTCCCAATTATAGGTCAATTTATAAACTCCCTTCAGGGAGTCATATCTTTAGTGGAAACTTAAAGCAAGAAGCTGAGTTCCAGTTTTGCTCATTATCAAAAAAAGTTTCTTTTTCTTTCCAAAATCAAGCAACATTAAATTAGACACTTACAGACATGTTCATTGATGCTCCCCCTTTTCTAATTCAAAAGCAGATTTGCATCTGGAATTTATTTTGAATAGCTATGTCACATTATACTTAAGGTATTGTCATTTCCAGTGTGAAAACTCATTTGGCATTTCTGAGTCATAACTGCTGGCTATTATTTCTGTCTCTCTTTATTACCTGGCACACTAACATGAAGAAAAGGTTTTAGACTGTGACTGAGTATACTGATACCAAACAGTATGGTTTTACTGGTATCAGCTGGCCATATCCTGAATTACATTTCAAATTTCAATGAGTGTAACTTAAGAGGACAAAGTACAAACTTCATTACAGGCTTCCTTTTATGAATTGTTCTGTGTAGACCTGACTCTTGGGTACTATTTGGAATAGCTAGCCATTATATTGCTTGCAAAAAAACCTGTTGGCTACTGGAGTTTGGTACGGTGTTGTGACCTTCCCTAGCGAAATCACTTTTCTCATGGCTGTTTTCCAGCCCAGTCGCAATAGTTGTAATTTCCCAATGGAAAAGATTTTTCAGGCTTTGAGAAGGTTTTGGGAATGGATAAATACTATTTGACAAATAAATCAGAATCTGTCATTGCAGTATTTCCCTTAAGCAGAGGAACACTTTTTCTATATGTAAGAAATAGAGTTAACACCGTAAGCATATAAGATTCCCCTGTTTCACACTTATTCTTCTAAATCCCTTAGTGGTGTATCTGATAAACATGAACATGAATATGATTTCATTGAAGAACAGACATTTTAGGTTTGGTTTCAACAAGAAGAAGAAACTTGGATATACAGACAAGTTTCCATGGAAAAACAGGTACTTAATATCAGTTAAGAGCTAAGATAGGGTATTTACTGAACTCAAACTTGCTGTAAGCTATGAATTTACAGGGGCTAAGTTACCATGATTCATGGCATGCACAATAGCATGTTAATTTGTGGAAACAGGTTCAATGTGTGACCTCTATGGTCATATTATCTCATACCTCAGATCTCTTACTATCCAGGATCAGCCTTATCTCAGGCACAGTCACCAGACCTGCTGCTCTGCTTCCCTACAGCCTGTAAGCCATCTAAACTGGCTGTGGGAGCTGTGAATTGTCTGTGTCATATTGCTGTGCTCTGTCCTGTGTAGCATTTATTCCCAATGATGCCAGACAGTTGTCTTCTTCCTATTCTGTGTGTAATCTATCTAATTTTTTCCAAGACTTTATTTTTCTGTTGATTCTTTTCGGTAATTGGTCTTAACATGTGCTTTTTCTTTTTTTTAAATAAATTCAATAATTGCTTGTTCACAGATGATTTTAAATAAAAAGGTGTCAATATTCGTAAACACTTTGAGTGCAAGAATACATGAACTTCAAGACAAATCTTCTACATGTTTTAGGTTATATAACCAATAGATTAAAAATTACTTGCCAAAACTTTCTACATTTTCTCCCCACAAACATAAATGCCTGTACACAACATTCTAATGACATTTTCTCTGCTTTCAAACCTGTATGTATATATGACAAATACTTTTACGAAACTAATATGAACTGTTGCCAGATCATATCTACGGACTGAATCAAAACCATCAGAGCTCAGTGGAGAAACCACTTTCGACCACTGGATTAACTCTGCCTTTTCTTCTAAAGGCCTGGAACCACTTCCACAGACAGTGTAGGAAGAGTGGAATTCTGCAGAAGGAGAAATGTTTTTAAATGTAACTAATAAATTTGCATAAAATGCCAATTTCCTGTGAAAATAGCTGACTTCTTAGCCCGTCCTCCTTCTGCTTGTGTAGATCCTGGATTTCCCTAGATTAAGTTAGGTGAAGTGTGGGGTCTGCAGGTGGAGATAGTTCAAATCAGTGCTAGCCAACAAGCCATAGTTACATTACCACAATGTGTGTCATAGCTATACTACCATATCTGGACATCGTGCAAGCAGCCTATGCTTCATTCACAAGCCTTCCTCCTTCAAACGGTTTTTGGGAGACCCAAATGGCCCATTTTTGTTTTCAAACTAGCTACTTAAATATTCATGTGACTTTAAATCTGATTGTTGGCTCAGAACAAAAACAATTTCTCACAGAAGTCCTAGAGAGTAATGTTTCGATAAAAAGGTCAGTTGTATCAATATCACTTAAAAAAGAAAAATAGTTGACCCCAAATCTTACTGTTAGAAAGATAACTATGGAATAAAACATTCACATCTTCTCACTGATTTTTTCAACATGCTGTTAAAATCTAGATTCACAAAGCATAGGCAAGCTTGATAGCAAAAGGCAATTTATATTGTTCTCATTGAAGAGGTCATGGAAAATAGGCATCATTATTTTGAGAGCTGCATAATTTAAAATTAGTAAAAAATTTTTAGCACTCCTTGTTCTTTAATGAAAGTGACAAAATTATTTTAACATCATTTCTATAAACGGGAAGATCTGGCTCTAAGAAACAGTAATTCTGGTTCTTCTCTTTTCTACTTGGCACACAATTTCTCAGGAAAGTTGTTTAAGCCCGTGGAGTACTTACTCTTATGTAGAGAGTATTGTGGAGAAAGATGCACACAGTTTCTTTCAACTTGCATTTCAAATCTGCTCATTCATTCTTTCAGGTTCCACTACTGAAATTACATAAACAACAACTCTGTTTTGACTAAATTATCACATCAAGTAAAGATAGGGGGTAATATGCAGTTTATATTCACCTATTTGTTTACTTTTTCATATCAAAATGGAAAAAAAGGTCTTTGTTTCCTTCTCTTCTAAACATTTTTCTCTCCATTATCCAAGAGTATAAAGACTTATATTAGCACATTTTCCCCAACTGGTCTTCAGTCCAGATTCATTGTTTTTATCTCTGCTTTACCAGTTCAAGAAGTTTTCATCATCAAGGAATATTCCTAGCTATTATATGGATAAACAGACACAAATACATGATTAAATGCTCTGTGAAGAAGCAAGAAGCAGGAAAAATGGTAAATGCTTCACATAAAACTGAAAGACTATGGTAATGGAAAGCACATTGTAATAGAGCAGAAATGACAAGAAAAAAAAAAAAGGCCATCATGACTTCTTCTGCTTTGTTTTTCCCAACATTGCTTTGATTTGTATCATAATATTATGTACTTTCTAGCTAAATCCTAGGCAATATGCTTTTAGACATATTCTGCTTAATGGAGAATTCTGTCTGTGTCCATGAACATTATTTCTGCATGATTCATCAAAGAACAAGAGGCACAGATAAGAGAATGTTGATCTGGGCAGCCACATCTAACTGCTTGTAGAACGCGCTGAAGAAAAAGATTTGGTGAAAACCTTCCCCCTTTCACGCATATAGTTAGATCTGGAGAGACACATCTCTCTTGCATACAATACCACTGGTGAAGTTGGAGCCTGTGCACTAAAAATGTTCTACAGTTGCCATTGGTCTTAATGGATTTGAAGTCAGTCCCATAAACTACCATTGCATGCTGACACCCAGAAATAAGTGTGATTGGGATTTCCTCATTAGAAAAGAGTAATTTTTAAGTGTATATATATATATATGATGTAGATACTTATATATATTGAGGCAATGGAACCAACCAGAAACCTCTGTAATGCAAGCCAAAATGTCATTGACAATTTAGCTAGACGTTATTTCAGACATTAGAGATAAGGTTGGGTGCATCTATAAAATCACCAAGGAAACCTTAGTAGTGACATAACAACATGCTGTTACATTGCCTGAAGGTTTCCTATACTGAACTAGTGCTCATAGTCAGAGGTGGATTCATAGGCCAGAAGTCCACTACCTCTCAGGTAAATCCTGTTCTACATCACACAGATAGCTGCATCTTCATTTCCTATGGAAAAGAGCATTTGGTCTATTTACAAAATCTAAGCAAGACCAGGGAGTGAATCCATGAAATGTACGTATATAAAATGGATGGTAACAGTTCTGATTTTTAATAGAACAGTGAAGGGGGGGGGTGGGGGGTGGGCTAGGAGAGAGAGAGAGAGACATAAAGGGATTTATTTTCTTTTTTTCCTTTTTTTTTTAATGACGCATATGTTCTTTTGCTATGGAAGAGAAACAGAAAGAGAAGAATATGCAAAAACAGATGTGGAACTACAAAGCCTCCCCACAGACTCCTTGAGATGGAAGACGTACATAAAGAGCAGTCTGTGTGGCCATTAAAGTACAAACCGATTCAGAAACAGGATACAAAAAAATGTTACTGTAAGCATATAACTCATCGCAAAAGTTCTGATGTATGTAACTGTCCCAGAGCAGCAGGGAATTAGTCTTTCTTGCATGATTAAATACCGATAGTGTTTGAAAATATGAGGAAATCGCTGCACGACTGATCTAGAGCATGCAAAGCTTGTCAGGAAAAGTAGTACACTTCTTAGGCAGATCTGATATAGCTCTGGCAGGGGGAGACAAGCTGGTAGGCTGACTTACAGCCTCAGTCTGTAGCAGCTACAACCACACGGTTACAACATTGCTGATAAAATAAGGCCCTCCCTTCATCTCAGATACTCATTCAATATTTTAGCACAGAATGATGTGTCGTTCTTAATATTGCCCAAGGCAAATTCCAATGGTAGCTCATCCTCATTCCTGCAATAGCAGTAGCCTCTCTAAATGACAAGGGCAGCTTCCCACCACAGTTCTGAGTATTATTAAGGAAAATGTTTCCCTATCTTCTCTATAGGATTTTCAAGGGTTATGGATTTTTTTCTGATGAATTTGGAGTCCTAACTGTTACTTTTTTTTTTCCTGTGGTCCTATTCTCACTTTCACATTACAGTCCAAAAAAAAGTCCTAAAAGCCCAATGATTTTACCACTTTCGAATTGTCTAGTGGCTCTTTGATTCACTACTGTTTCTCATACAGTGCTCCTTCTGCAATTTCATGTTCCACTCTTTTCTTTTCCTTTTTCTTATAGTTCCTAACACTGAAGGATAGTGGCTTTTATTAATGAGAGATACTTAAAATGTACACATGAATTGTATGTTAAATGGAAAGTGCGATTTATGCCTTTGTTTTGAGTGTTCATTTAGTAAGTGTGTAATCTTTATCATTACTTTTAATACAGTCAAGGTTTTTTTGGTAAAGAAGTTGTGCTTTTCACTTCATCTTCTGTTGCTGTGATCTCCTTAATCCCCATCATCTTCATCAGCTTCTATTCACTCCAGCCTGATTCAATAGATAGTCCCAAGAGTTTTGGTTATTTTTTGGATTTCACAGACCAACACATCAGACTTACCTCTTCTTAACAGCATGTTTTGCCAAAAGCAGCTTCTCACTCGTTCATACCATCTACTGCTCATCCCAGCACACGGTTCACAAGTGTCATTATCATAAAAGTATGTGTTCTGAAATGCATTTTGTGTTAAACTGTTTCATGACTTCTTTCAAATATGCGTACATTCAACACAACTGAAATGCTGCATTGGGTGGTCCCAACTGCTTTGTGGCAGAGGCAAGAGCAAAACATCTTGTGTGATTTCAGCACCTTTAAGTTGTTTATTGATCATCCAGAAGTGATGTGGCTGAATCAGCATTACCTCCATTGTAAGAGGTTTCTGGTGTTAACTCTTATGTTGCCTATCACCATGCACAGATCACAGACAGCAGTTCCCTATCCTGTCATCTCTTTTAAATGGAAATGCCTACAAAAGTCTATGGAGGCTTTGTACCAAGAATGGCAGTAGCATCTGTCCCTCAGGGAATGCTTGTCTTTGCTTTTCCTCTACATTTCAGTGATACATGATAAAAATACAACAGAAATGATTAAGTGTGATAGCAACTTTGACTCATGCTGTCTTTATTTTCCAGACTAATTTTACTATAGAACTTCACTCTCCTACTCAGACTGCTTCAAAGCTTCTCCAGCTGGGCATGTGTTCCTTATGCACAGCATCAGGCAATACTGCTGTCTCCAAATCAGTTGGTACTATCATTCAAATAGGAGCTTCCTGATGCAAACCTAAAACCATAGCAGTCTTCTCATTAATTATAGTAACAATTTGGAGGAGATTGCTGTTGCACATTACAGCAGTACACATGAATTAAAACATCAACAAAACACAGTTGTGTTTAGAGTTCAGTAGTAACTGACGGGTGTTTCTGTGCAGCTATTTCCTAAAGAACGGCTGAACCCTTTTTTGCTTTACAGGGCAGAATTGTATACTATTTAAGCCAGAGATAAACTTATCCAGAATTCTACCCAAGTATCTGAACTGTTTGCAGCAAAGACCCAAACTTAATCTTCACTCACTTATTCCCATATAGCTCTGCTGAAGCTAATAGAGTTGCATAGGTCTGACCAGAATTTGGCTTCAGTTTTCTAAGCACATCTGTTCATTTCATGACAGCCATTTCTTCGTGGGTTATGTTGGTTAGAACAGAGCCAGATGCTGACGCCTTTCTCAAAGCATCTTATTCTTTGAGTGATCCCACTGATACAAGCACTTTATTTTTACTAAAGAACAACCATGCCATATGTGACAGTGACACACCATAGGAAAATGATCTGTTACATTCTCTTTAGCTGTTCCTTCCCCATAGCCATGAAACACCCTATTAGGTACAAACAGTGTCATTTGGCACCAGTTAAGTGCTATTGAATCCTGAGTGAAGGTAGGACACGGTTTACCTCTATGGTAGGATAAATCCTGTTTATATTGCTAGATGTTCTTAAGTTATATGCTGGCAAGGCAAGCTTCACCATCTGCCAGGGATTTATAGGAAACCTGGCAGAAATGAACAAAGAGAAGATAGTCTTAATCAGTATACCCCTTTATTTCTTCACTTCGCTCCCTCCGTAGACTCATAGCCAGCATCATCCACCTGTGCGGGTAGCTGCAGGACTTCTGGCTCAGGACAGGACACAGATGCCTTGAACCACTAAGCAACTACCCCTCATATATTTTTTATATGCTGAGGGCCCAATGCCTCTGCACCTGGTTTGGGATAGCACATTTTCATTCAGCTGTTGATGACTTTGAATTCAGCTGAGAAAACAGCTCATTTGAATTCTCCACAGCTTGTTTGCTTCTGCATCTAATTCATTACCTGATCACTTCTAATTAGAACTGTTGCAATAGGAGGGTTGTTCTGTTCTGTGCAGTTAACAATTATTTCCTCCCAGTCAGAACACAGGACCTTTCCTAGTGGGGTGATCTGCAAGAGAATGTTGAAAAATTTAGGTTTGCTCGCAGATCAGAAGGAAAAGGTTAATGTAAAAAACTTAAAAGAAAACATACAGGTTTTCTGCCACAGGAGGTTTCACAGTAGTTAAAAGATTTTATTTTTATATTATTTTTCTTGTATTGTTAACACTTTCCATTCCCAACATTTCTTTTCCAAAATACATGGTTGACTGTAGTGATAATATGCTTCTTTCTTGTTTTCTTTTTTTTTTTTTTTCTGATATTCTATAATCATAGCCAGATTTGCCTGCAGATTCATGGGCTTTGGACCCTCAAGATTTCTCAGTGAGAAACTGTTATTTTTTGCCTTACAAAAAAATTATAGGAAAAATGTTACTATCGTTTCACTTAAGAAAAACTGTATGTGACAAACATGCACAGTGTTTGGCGCATTATCTTCATTTTCTTAAAACTATTTGTTGTTTGTACAAGGACTATTGCAGTTGTCATGGGTGGAGACCATGAGGAAAGAATGCTGCTAGTTGAGAAATGGGTGTTTGAAAGCATAAACTGAAATGTGCACACAAGCAGGAGGCAGATGAAATGCTTTTTTTTGTTAAAAAAATTAAGAGTAGTTGGTGTTTGAGTTCTGCTAAGTAATAATAATTACGTTTAAAGCACCTCTGTAGGCTACTGACTTTGAAGTGTACAGAAAGAAAAGTAATGATTGTTAAGTGTTTACGAGTGTTCAATTTGTAATGACCAGAAGAGATAGCTCAGTTTGATACTAATTAAGGACTTATAAACTCTATTTCAGCTCAGTGTCCAGCTGTACACTAAAATTATATAGTTTGACATAACTTTCTTGCTGCTTGTATCCTTGAGCATAACAAGTAAATGTCACTGTACCTCAGTAATTTAGGTATCATTATACAATTAGCTAAAGTGCTTGCTTGCACAATTGAAAATTGGCTGTGTGGATTTGAGCTGCATGTTGCACTTGTAACTGATTTGTATTATGGCAAAGATGAGAGACAGTGACTCCATCCTTTGCTCTTCTCCTATTAGCTCTGAAATAAAACTAGACTTGTAAGAAACAGTAGAATGTCTTTAGGCAGCTTAATTAATCAAATTTACTTGAAGTGTGCAAAGCATTATTCATCTGGGAGACGTATTATGTGAATTTAAATTAATTTAACACCATAACTTCCAGTTTGTACCTCGTACCTTCCTGTTAGCCTAGCTCCATTTTGAATTGAAAGCTTTGAATTAAACACAAAGATTTGAACTCAAGTCAGTTACAGGGTTTTCTCTAAATCGCTTGTCTTTTGGCTGTCTCTGAGCAAGAGGATTCTCTTTTTCTGGGCCTCCTACCATAAGACTCCTTTGACTATGTTTCATCTACCCTTGGAAGTTGTCTGAGGTTCCATGACCCACCTATTGGATCTCTTTCCGTCCCCTGTCATACTTGTCAGGATATAAAAGGTTTTAAAACTGAACTACCAACTCATAAATCCACAGAGCTCTGTTGAAGTTAATGGAGCAACATCCACTCGCATCAGCCATGGCCTGGTCCTCTGTAAGTTGGTTCTCAGTATGTGCGTCCTGTGTCTATTTCACATGTCATCGGGTCCCCACAATCAGTCCAGATCAATTAGTGAACCTTGTTTGCAGATGTTAATGACAAACCTTCCCTGCCAAGGGCAGGTGTATAACCTGGGAAACTGCTAGGGCTGCAGGGTGAGACTGTCTTTTGTTCCAGCACATTTCCTCACTGTCCCAGACCAAGTGCCAAGTCTTTTGAGACAAGCAGGCAGGTGATTACATTATGTGCAGGTGATTATACAACTAGTGTACTCAAACTTATGCCCGCTCACAAGTTTGGCACAGTACCTAGGTAGCATGCACTGCATATCACCTCTGCCTCTGCTTTTCTCAAAAGAAAGGTATTCCTTATAAATTATCCTAGTTGCCGCATCTTTTTGGTTCATATCAGCTGATTTGTGAACCAATCAAGCAAGAGACAGAGTTAGAGCAACACCAGCATACTGCATGATAAGGACGCTGGTTTGCAGGAAACTGCTACTTACATTGAGGAATGGCGTTTTCATGCTTTTAAGTTCCAGTCTTGAACTAAAAGCAGCAAGAATTAGCAAACAGAAAAAAAAAAAAAACCTGTATATTTTTAACATATTCATGTTTCTACTCCATGTAATCCTACTACTTGACAATATGCTAGTACTATTTCTTGATATGTTAGAAAATTATATGGGATTTTTTTGCTTCTTACCTTAAATTCTACTTATTTTGTCTTCAATACTACCCTTTAACTCCTTTCACTGGTATCACGCCTTTATTTCTTTTTTAATGGGCAAGTACAAAAACTGCCACATGGTAATTCACGGAGGGTATTCTCCTAGCTTGTGAATCATATCTATATGGTGCCTCTTTTTTTCTCAGCAGTGTCAAGAGACTTTACCCTCATGGATCCTTGCACAGAGGAGTTAAAATACAAGTTTATTGCTCCTCTTCTTTCAAATTGATGTGGAATTAGATACACTTTTTCTTGCTATAACCCAGGAAGAGAATTTCTGCGAAGTCTGATTGTCCCAGACAATTCTAAACATTGTATAGTTCTATTTTCCCTTTAATTAGTGGCAACACATTCCTTCTTCCTGTCTTTGCTTTATCTTTTCAACATTGCCCATTTAGAGTTCTTGATTCCTAAATAATGAAGCAACAAATTTCAGTTTTAGAAAATGATATTTCTTTGCAAGGAAGAAAAGTTGTTCTCTTGAATACAGAATAACTTGTGGGTGGCCCTGGATTCTCTCCAAGATCTACTGAAGATGAGATAAAACAGCCTGACCACTGTTAGGGGAAGAAAGTGGGCGAGAGGAAAACAGAAAAATTGGGATTTACAGATATAATTGCATAGGAAAAACTAGAGCTAAACTTTGCCACTTTCTCCTTTGGTTCAGTAGCCTAAGGTAGTAGGTGTTCCCAATTCAGTATTTCTTCTCTGCTCTAACTCCTTCATTAAATAAAACCTTGGAAATAATAAAGCATTTTTCCTATTATTCAGCATTTTCTAACTTTCTTCATACAAATAACCAGAATTATTTAACATTATTTACTGTAATGTTGCTCCCAGCATGAAACAAGGCTGGGTTTGACTCTGCAAAGATTTGGTGCCTCATATTTAGATATTAGAAAATCAAACTTAGATGTAGCAGAAGTCAAGTTCTCTTTTTATTTATCCCTTCTGCTTTCCACAGTGTGCACAAAGTCAATGGAAGAGAAGAATCTCCAGATAAATAACTCTCACTTTGATCCATGTGTAGTTACAGATAGAGTATTTTCAAAATTAAAAATGGAACTTTTTCAATGCAGGCAGGATATTATGCAGAAAGATCCTAAATATGTCTAAATATATCTAAACACCACATCTTCTTCTGCTAAAAAGTGAAAGACAAGAAGTGAAATCTGTCATCATTGATGCCAACAGAAATGTTATTATTAATTTTAATAAAGTCAGAGTTTCTTTCAAAGATTTAAACATTGATTATGTGTTTTCATTTTCATGATTCCCAAAATACATTCCAGAATCACATAGAGCTAATGCTTCCCAAAATTTCAAATCAAATAAAATCAGGATGTGGATATGTTCAAACAGGTACCTCACAATGTTCAGGTGCTACAACAAGGGATCTATTCATTTAACAGGTCCTACCTACCATTTTGAATCATTTCTGAAGCAAAATTCTATATTGTTGGATGATTTCTATAATGCAACATATGTCTGATATCCTGAGTATTTGTAATCTTAAATCATCCAGATTGTGTCACAGTTTGCTCTTGCTACACTATTCACATCCTCCTGCAGAGAGGCTGATGAAGACAGAGGGCTCTTATGGCCACCCAGCTCCTTACAAGCCTATAGCCACCAGACCACCCTTCTCAGAGCCTGCACGTCATTTTGAGAGAGGCCATTGACATTTACTCACCCTCCTGCCACAGCAAGGTGGCTGCCTGATCTGTCTCATCAAGAGACAAAATGAGCACTGGATGGGAAAGGGATGTTGGGGGAGAGAAAGAATGCTAAGACTTAAAAGCCAAGTGGAACTTCATAGGAAACACAACCTCAGAAAGAGCTGGAAATGTAAATTAGTTCACAGTTCTTTACCACACAGTACAAGCGTGATGAAAAGATTAAGCTTAAGACTGTTCTTCTCACTGATGTATATACTATAATAACTCATTACTTACCACCGGACTCCCAAATCCTGCAGAAATTATGAGCTCACAGGCAAACCTGGATCCTTTGAGAAATATTTAAAGATGTCTGAAATAGAAAAAATATGTTTAAAACCTCATGTGAGCAGACCTCTCCCCACTGAACACCTTTAGAAGACTAGGCATAAATTATTCCAACAAATGTCAGCTGTTGGAGACCATAAGGGATTTTTTTGCAGTATTTTTATGAAATATTAAGTGTCACTTAGTGTAACTGTGTGATCTTGGTTGCTTAACTGGCTTAGGGGATTAACTTCTGCTCAGAGATACTCTCCGGGGTTGAGGAAAAACCGGTCAATGGACTAATGTGCAGCATGCTACCAGGTCTAGGTTAGAAGGGTGAACTACCTGTGCTCAATGGCATTTGATTAGAATTAACTGTGCAGTTCTGTAGATAAATCAATCTTACTCTGCCTTCCGTGCTTGTAGTCAGCATGTGAGGAAGGAACTTAATTACCTGAGTGGGCTTACTAGAGAAACATAAGACAATGGTATATATAAGAGTTATAAAACAAAGTGTCTTCTGCCCTGTGGGTGTTTGGACAGAAAATTAAAGGAGTAATCAATGTGTAGCTGAAAATCTATGGTTCTGTGATTTAGGGGAGAAAGGGTGTACCAGACACAAAAGACTCCTAGAGGACTTTGACTCACTTCCTAAAAGCTGACCAATTTCCTGACAGACAAAACCATACTGAATTATATGTTTATTATTTTGGCTACAACTATTTTCTGTGCTATTTAAAGTAAAGGGTAATTGTGGTTAAAGACTCTTAGAAAATCTGAATGTCTTCTCTCAACTACCAGAAGTCTTGGAGAGTGCATTGTAAATCCAGTACACCTAAACACTCAGGAGCCCAGGTATCACCCGTGATCTTGGGAAGCACGTGAGAAGCGAAATGTTGCAGACAGGGAGCCTGTGTCCTGAGAGTTACTGTCTGCTCAAGAGACCCTCAAGAGCACATGAGTGTAATACTGAAGGACCTCATGAGCATCTAGCCAGTGTTGTGGCATGACTAAAAATGCCTTTGTTGTTTTATTAACCACCCCTTTCTTTAATTTAATTGTTCCCACAGGGGCAACTGCCCTACAAAATGCATTTGTCCACTTTTTCAGGTGGGATGTTAAAATACTCAAAAATCCACAAGAAGAATTCATTCCCAGCATCTAATGCTTTTACTTAATTTGATTTTGTAAGCATGTAGGGAATCCCTTTAAGTAAAATTATCCTCAGAGTCACATATTGTAAAGAAATGGATTTAGCTGAGATAGGTCACAGAGGACCTTCACCGGCTGTGAAGTTCAGATGCAGTTTTTTATTCATATCTAGTATTTCCTAAAGCTTTATAACTATCCAAACTGTATTTTACTTCATGCTGAGATGGTGGCCATATTATGCTTTTTATTCAGATACATTGCTCTTGCTGACATGGGTTACTAACCAGCATGCTGGTGATAGAACTCAGTCAGGGCTGTTTGTAATAGGAAATTTACTTTTCCTACTGCTCTCTTGACACAGTGTTATATACCATAGCTATACCATACATCCAATAGAACACATCATACTGCTGCATTGAATTCTTACAAAGAATAATGCATTTCATCCTCTTGGCACATGTCAAACACATCATACACTGCAGCACAGAACTGGTAGGTTTATACCCATGCTCTCACATAACTCCACTATTAACTAAAACCCCCATACTTAGAGGAAAGGATTCTGGATTTAGTAAAAATTTATCAGAAATCTATTGGGTTTTACCTAAAAATCAGCTAACTTTTGTATTTATTTTTGTATTCATAACTCTGGTCAAGTTTTATTATATGCAGGTCAGAAGGCAGTTTGATAAATATAGAAATGGTACATTTTGTACTCTTCCACTGCAACTATGCAAAAATGTTATCAGGCAATTAATTTTTTCATTAAGCAGGTCCTAAATATTTTTCCATTTTCCACTATCAAGAGATCATATTCCTTAGCAAGAGAAAGTAATTTCTTATTGGTTGTGCAAAAGCAAGCTTGCCTGATTATATTTACCTTCTCTTTAATATTTTATTTCTCATATTAAAAAATCACTCTTAAAGAAACAAGGACCAGTGTTGCATGGCAGTAGCCATACACACGAAGTGAATCCAAAGGTGGTGAGTGAAAGAGAAATCTGATGCTTTGCTGTATGCTCACATTGTTCCTAAGGCTGTGAAAGTTCCTTGTGCCTGTACTTGCACACGCATGTGCAGACAGACGTGCACATGCACATGGAGACACGCACAGATTCACAAAACTCCCATACACATGTGCACATACCTAAACTCTGTGGTGCTATTGCTAGGTCTCCCCACAATT
The DNA here is from genome assembly GCA_013399095.1 of Psophia crepitans. Lineage (NCBI taxonomy): Eukaryota > Metazoa > Chordata > Aves > Gruiformes > Psophiidae > Psophia > Psophia crepitans. The sequence continues at coordinate 197,052 of VWZZ01006632.1, forward strand.
ACCACTAATCCTAAGGGTAAATTCCAAGCTTTCATTGGAAGCAAGCTGTGCTTTTATGCACCTTAACATCCCAGAGAGGGATTTTAAGGCATGAAGGAATTATGATGTGCTACAAGACCTGCCACTTGTGTTAGCACCAGGACACAAACCAGGTCCCTGAGCCCCCAGAGTACAACATATCAGTCCCACAAATGCATCTATCCTTAACCATAATGGCCACTACTCTCTAGAGAGGTTATGGAAAGGATGGGTCATTGTGAAGACCAGGTCTGTTCAGACTTCCCCTATGGGGACCACACCACGTTTCAGTGGAAAGAAGTGGTTTTCCAAAGCACTTGGACCCTATAGCAAGCTAACGGCAAAATACCAGAACTGTAATTCTGCTCTGGCCATTCTAGCACACTTTACAACTGTCTGGTCGCTTCTTAAGAAAGGATACTATGCATTTATGTAGCAGGTGTCAGAGGCAGCATTATCACTGATAAAACGGCATTACTGGAAAGATGGTGGGAGTATAAATGAGTAAGAGAAAGGTTCTCCTGAGGATCGTTCCTTTTCCCAGTCCAAGAAGGAGGACTTTCTAAGCACACTGAATTGTAATTTTGTCCTTTGAGAATGTTTGGCTATCTCAGATAAAATAATTTTCAAATCAATTAAAAATGCAATGGGGAGAAAAAGTACCGAGCAAATACCACAAAAACCTGCACTTGTACATTGTTGGTCATTAATCTTGATTATCTCCTAAGCTGCATGCATTTTGCCCTGGCTCTGCAACATGACTAAACTTAGATGGTCAGAGTCATCTCTACCTGCAAAGAATGAACAGTGAGTGTAAAACAGCCGACCATTACCCCTTTTCCTTCTGCTTTCTTTTTCAGCACTACACCACAGATATTTATTTAAATAATGAAGTAAAAAATATTATCATTATAAAAGTGATTAAAAATGCCAATAATCATATTTACTCACGTATATCTCTGTATAGATCAGTGACTGACATTATGATTGTTTTTTTATAACAGGAGATGATCCCTTTTACAGCATAGTTTCTCCTTTATTGAAACATTATGCTGTATCTTGTTTGTTCTGTGTTAATATGCATTTCAGCAGCCTTTTTTCCGTAAATTGTTCTTGCACAAAGGAAGAAGTGCTCAGGTCTGTTCTGTATTTGCAAGCTAATTTACACAAGGGCTGCAGAAAAGCTTCCATTTGTCCTGAATCTAATGCATTGGTCGGAGTACACACTTCCGGGGGGGGTTTAGCCATATTTCTTCCTAAATGCATACCTTAAAATCATCATGATTCCTAATTAGATGAAATATAACAAGACATATAATTACTTTCTTTGCATCTGTTCATACATACACATTTCCTCATCAGTAGGGATTCCATTACTTGGCCTTTAAATGTGGAAGTTTTTTAATTAGCAATGAAATGCTCTTTTTACTTCACTTACTTTTACTTGGTTGTTTTTTTTTCACTTACCACTATGCCTTCAGTCTTTCATATCCATGTTCTTTTCTTTGATTTTTTGAGGCCTGTGATTTTCTGTGGTGGTTTCTAAGATAAATATTCCCTCAGGAAAAGAATATAAACATTGAAGCATGGTACAGAAAATGTCAAAAATTACAGGCATTTCTCTGTGTCTGAAATGATCTGTTGGGTTTCCTGCTTATAATAAATAAGGAGAGCATGTGTTCCATTCCAGCACTCAGTGCAAAATAGGGCAGATCCCAGAGCACATTTTCCTTATATTTAACCAAAACGTGACATTTAAAAAAAGAGACGATTCCTTAAAAGTTTTATGTACTAGACATGAGGTCCTTCACATTATGCTCTATTACTGACAACTTTTTTAACTTCCCTTGAACACCAGATTTAAATAGGAAACTTTCAATGAAGATTGGGCATTTTATTGCTCTCACATTCACTTCTGTACAATTACATTAACAGTTGAAAGAAGCATGAGAATCAAGCACAGTTATGACTACTGTGCCAGTTCTGAGAGCATTCTATTTTAAGCTAGAAGATATTTTCTAGAGCTAGAAGATGCCCTCTTTCTCTTTATTCCTTCAGTGTTCCTCACAGTGTCCTCTATTAAGAGAGGAAATTGGTTTTCTAGTTTATTAACTATTAACTGAAAAAATAACACTGGCCCAGAACAAATGCAGAATGTGAACTTTTTAAATTGCAAAATTCAAAAAATTTCTATGGAAAAAACAAAGATATTTTTTATATATTTCCATAGGTTTTCAGACTAAAAATTAATTTAATTAACAGAATAATAACCAAAAAATCCAAATATATGAATTTTAAAATGCCAAAATTTAGTTTGTAAACATTTTAGTATATAAAAAAAGGCAAAAAGGCAGCACTTGCATCAAGCACTTTCAGGTTGTCAAATGTGTGGCTTATTTGGACTAGCTTATAGAATCATAGAATCATAGAATCATTAAGGTTGGAAGAGACCTCAAGGATCACCTAGTCCAGCTGTCCTCCCACCACCTATTAACCTTTAAACCATGTCCCTAAGTACCACGTCTAACCTTTCCTTCCAGTGTTGTCCTTCTCTCACCGTGTGCAAGCTCAGATCCTCCAGACTTCATTTACCTGCAAGTCAGGCGCTTACATCCCAGCACAAATCCCTGCTCCTACATCACACCACAGCTCTTTTTTTTTTTGGAAGGGTGCAGTGATGATCCCAGACCCCAACAGAAGCAGCTGGAGTTTCTGGGGAGCCAGCGTCCAGGGACCTGGCTGAGCTCCGGTAACCTCTGAGCCGCTGCATGGCTCTGCCTGCAAACAGGAGGATGCCGCGGGCCTGCAACTAAGCTCACGCAGCGACTGACAGTGACGTACCTGTCAACGGCAAGATTGCCATCGTTGGTCCACACCACCGTCCACATGTCCCAGTACTCTGCCTGCGAAGGCTGCGTGTAGGGCCCGAAGACTGCCCCGAGTCCTCTGGAGAAGAAGAAGAAGTTCATCAGCCATGTGATGACAGGGAACAGCACACCCCCATCCTTGAGGGTCTTCTGGATGAGCTGAGGGTAGTGCGTCTCAGGAAAAATCCCTCCGTTGGATAAACAGAGGCTGTTGATCAAGATGCTTCCAGTTTTATTGTGCTCATACCTGTGCAGCAGCTCCTGTGCGACCGTATCCCCATAATCATGGGACAGGATCCTCTGGTGGTGGAGGCCGAGGTGACACACCAGCTCCTCGACGATGCTGGCTTGCTCGAAGATGGAGTAGTGGTGGGGTCTAGGTTTGTCGCTGAAACCGAATCCTACAAAATCCAGAGCGATCATCCGGTGAAACCGCTGGGTCAGCCCTTCCCAGATCTTGCACCAGTCGTAGCTGGAGGTTGGGAAGCCGTGCAGGAGGACGACGACATCGGAGCTGCCGACAGCGCCGGTTGAATCTCTGTAGATGTTCTGGTCCTTGTAGGTGAAGAAGCCTCCGGAGGACCTCCAGGAGAGCAGAGCTGGGGAGAGCTTGGGGGGTGGGATGTGCAGGTGATCTAACATAGTCAACAAAGGTCCTGTTGCCTATTAAGATATTTTGGTCCCCTAGCTGCTTTCTTGCAAAATAAAATGGATTACAACATCACAGCCCAGCCCATTTCTCCATCTCACATCTAAATTGGAAGTGTAACTGAAAGAGTTATTGCACGAAAACACCTACGTGCTGGTCACAGCAAGGCACTTACTAACCCGCTCAGAAAAGGTGCAAACAAGACCTGAACAGGAAGGACAAAGCTGAATTTTATTTACCCCAGTGACAAGGGCTTGACCGCCATTGAGTCACTTTTGTGTTGGAAGATGAGAAGGGAGAAGACGCAGCTGAAACGTGGTTTAGTGGGTAATAGGTGGTAGGGGGACGTTTGGACTAGATGATCCTGGAGGTCTCTTCCAGCCTTAATGATTCTATGATTCTATGAAAGAAACTGGAAAAAACAGTAGTAGAACCCAGCTACTCACTGCAGCAGCTGATGATGATTCCTTCTAGGAGCAATGGTTTCTGCCATCATCTCCTAACTGCCCAAAGCACAACACCATGCCACACCATTGCCTGCCTCAGAAGCAGTATCAGCAGCCAAATGGGCTTTCCAGGACACTGATGTAGACCACAGTCATTTCGTTGCTGTGAGTCCACTTTCTTCACCGTAAATCACATACCTTGTTTTCAGAGTTGGCTCAGTGTTCACTTCTACTCCCTCTGCTTAGGAAGTGGGAATGTGTCACTGAGGGGCAGGTAGACAGATAGAAAACATTAATTTCTTAAAATAAAGCAGCTGTTTTCTTCCAAGTATAGGGCTCAGTCACCTTATAAGGTCAACACTATTTATAATTTCATGACAAACGATGCCTGCCTGTGCAGCCCATGTCTGCTAAAGCTGATGGCTCAGTAGCCAAGATTTCAGTTCTCCATTCCCCAGCAAATGTGTTTGGCTCCACATTTCCACTTTCACTTTTCACTGTGCATTTATGTTTGTTCCCACCTGTGATGGAACTAGATTTCATTGCAAAGGGCAATGGCTTCCATAAAGTGGAAATATTTCTCAACTTGATTAATTATCTGTTCACTCACAGGCCTTTTCCAGATGGCCTCCAATCTGCAAGATCATGAACAACTTTGTCTTGCAACATTAAGTATACTATAGCTAAGCAGGCAGTCTTCTTTCCCTGGCAATATCAGACCCAGATGCTTACTTTTTTGGCATATTTCCTTAATTGTTACATGGTGATACCCGCTCACGCTAATGATGTTTGTCAGGCACGTGAAGCTGCAAGCTTCAGGGCATTTATCGCAGCCATTCTCATATACTTTGTCTTGCCAACCTCTTAGAATTCGATCACGATGATTCCATTTATGTAAAGAATAAAGCACATCTTCGGTCTTTACCACTTCGTTATTACCCATTTTCTCTTTGTTTTCTTCCTGCTGCAGATACTGCATTGACTCGGCCGAGATTGTTCCATTTTCCTGATGCAGGCACATTCTATCTGTTCATATGTTCAGACCTATGGATATCTACATTAGCGTGATCCATATGAGTTGTGATCCGTAGTATATCGTAATGATGATGCCCTCTGTTTTTTCAAAGATGGGATAAAGGGGCAGAGTATGTAATCTAACTACAGAGTCCCTAATCGCTGAGAAAATGGACATTTCCTTCTGATTATACTCTCTGACCCAACAACGACTGCCAAATACATTCGTCCTTTTAAATATTTTCTATTTCTAGTGCTGTTTGAACACTTGGAGGTATCAAAAATAATAAAGGTATGTGTTTGGCACAGATCCACAGGAAGCACTTAAGGGCATGCAGACAGTTGAAACTGACTCCTGTTGTCTACCAGCAAAACAAAGGGTCTTTTATTAAGAAGTGTCTCTTCTGAAACTTTTATTATTCAATGCATGTTCTTAAATATTTAGTTACACAGACACACATAAAAATAAAAAGAGTTTAAACAAGTAGAAAAACAAACCACCTTTCTCCTACTACACATAAACCAGCTGCTTCTCCATCTGGTGCATTCTGTCCGCCTCTTCACAGATCCAGCCACATTTACCTGAGAGCTGACTTCACTGAGGTTCCTGAACACCTCTGTTTCATATATTGAGGACTTTATCCATGGAGTTATCCCTTTTTCTGCCTGTGCTGTACAATTTCTCATACAAAAGATGACTTTGAACATATATATTTGTTAGTTTAAGAGTATATTATTCTACTTTCTCCTATACGCATCAAACCCAGTACTGTGGTAAAAACCCAAATACTTCTCCCCACTCCAAAAACCCTCAGAAATAGGCAATGGAAGTTGGGTTTGTCGTTTTAAAATATATTTTTTTATGTTTTGTACCTCCATATAAAAATCTGATTCTATGTAAAAATTTTGGTTTCTTATAAAATAATGAATGCATCAACTGGATAACTGCAGGAAACAGTTGAAAGGCTGCACAGGATTGGAGGGGCTGAGACAGAAACAGATAAGTGGTTTCAGAACCATGCTCCTGTGGTGAACACCACTGAGAATGAGGTACTTTAGACCCTGGTGACCCACAAAAGCAGGGCTCTGCTTCAGTCCCCACCCTCCGGCATTGCAAACAAAAACAGATAAGAAGGTCCAAGATGTTTCTGAGAGAGTGCTACAGCTTGTCAAGAGCAAGCTAATCTTGCTAATCCACATGCTAATCTTTCATGTGAACACAAATGACACCACACACCAGAACCTAGGTAGAATCAAGGAAGACTACAAAGCCCTGGGGGTGCAAGTGAAAATTATTGGTGCCCAAGTTATCTTTTCTTCCAATTTACCAGTCAAAGGAAAGGGTGCAGTCAGAAATAGACATATAATGCAAATCAACTTCTCGCTTTGTGGCTGGTGTCATCATGAAGGTTTTGGCTTTTATGACAACACAACATTCTTTGATGACTATAACCTCCTAGGGAGGGATGGCCTACACTTGTCTAGAAGAGGCAGGTGAATCTTTGACAGCAGGCTAGACAACTTGGTGAGGTGAGCTTTAAACTGAAAGATTTGGGGGGGAGGGGCCAAAGTGGCAATGCTTAAATTATTGCAACTAATTGGTGAATAAATCAAGCCAACCAGAGCAGCAACAAATGTTCCTTAGCTACCTCCCAAGGTGAAAACCAGAAGACCAACCACCTCAAGTGTATATATACCAATGCATGCAGCCTGAGTTCCATGCCCAGTCAGGTGATATCATAGGAATACCTGAAACATTGTGTGACAACTCACAAAACTGAAGAATCACAATGGATGGCTGTAGATTGATTGCCGAGCCACTCTCCATCATCTATCAGTGGTCATGGTCAACTGGAGAGGTCCCAGATGACTGGAGGCTTGCTGATGTGACACCGATCCATAAGAAGGGTCGTAAGGAGGATCCAGGGAACTACAGGCCTGTCAGCCTGACCTCGGTGCCAGGGAAGGTCATGGAACAAGTCACTTTAAGGACAATCACATGCCATGTCTGTGACAACCAGGGGATCAGGCCCAGCCAGCATGGGTTCGTGAAAGGCAAGTCC
>VWZZ01006632.1:204532-222462 GCA_013399095.1 Psophia crepitans
GCCCAGGTGGCCAAGAAGACCAACAGTATCCTGGCCTGTATCAGGAATAGTGTGGCCAGCAGGAGCAGGGAGGTGATTGTCCCCCTGGACTCAGCCCTGGTGAGGCTGCATCTTAAGCACTGTGTCCAGTTTTGGGCCCCTCACCACAAGAAAGACATCAAGGCCCTGGAGTGTGTCCAGAGAAGGGCAACGAGGCTGGTGAAGGGTCTGGAGCACAAGTCTTATGAGGAGCGGCTGAAGGAACTGGGCTTGTTTAGTCTGGAGAAGAGGAGGCTCAGGGCAGACCTTATTGCCCTCTACAACTACCTGAAAGGAAGTTGTGGTGAGCTGGGGGTCGGCCTCTTCTCGCAGATAACTAGTGACAGGACTAGGGGGAACGGCTGCAAGTTGCGCCAGGGGAGGTTCAGGTTGGAGATGAGGAGAAATTTCTTCTCGGAAAGGGTGATCGGGCATTGGAACGGGTTGCCCAAGGAGTTGGTGGAGTCACCATCCCTGCGTGTGTTTAAAGAAAAGTTGGATGTGGTACTTAGGGACATGGTTTTGTGGGTAATAGGTGGTACGAGGACGGTTGGACTAGATGATCCTTGAGGTCTCTTCCAACCTTAATGATACTATGATTCTATGATAAAGACAGACAGGGAAGAAGAGGTAGAGAAGTTGAGCTCTATGTTAAGGAGAACTTTGAATGTAGAGACATCAACTACAGAAGTTATGGAAGTCCTATTAAATGCCTTCGGGTCAAGATCAGAGCGGCTGTCTCCAAGGGGGATCTTACAGTAAGCATCTGCTACAGACCTCCAAATCAAGATGATAAGGCCAATAAAATACTTGGGTCACTTAAGCAATCTTCAAATCAACACAACCTGGCTCTTATGGGTGACTTCAACTACTCAGTCATTTGTTGGAAGATCAATACAGCAGCTCAGATCATCCATCAAGTTCCTGCAATGCGTAGAGGACTGCTTCCATACAAATGTTAGATATGCCAACCACGAATGAGGCATTGCTGGACTTGCTAGTCACAAAACAAGAAAACCTACTTTGTAATATCTCAGTTGGTGAGATATTTGTAATATCTCAGCTGGCAACAAAGATGGTGAAGGGTCTAGAAGGGAAGATGCATGAGGAGAGGCTGAAGTCCGTTGGTTTGTTCAGCCTGGAGGAGACTGAGGGGAAACCTCATCATGGTCTACATCTTCTTCATGAGGGGGAGCAAAGGGGCAGGTGCTGATCTCCTCCCTCTGGTGAACAGTGATAGAACCTGAGGGAAGAGCATGAAGCTGCAACAGGGGAGGTTTAGATTGGAGATCAGGAAAAGGTTCTTCACTGAGAGGGTGGTGGGGCAGTGGAACAGGGTCCCCAGGGAAGTTGTCACAGCACCGAGCCTGACTGAGTTCAAGAGACATCTGGACAATGCTCTCAGTCATCTGCTCTGATTGGACTGGTTCTGTGTGGAGGCAGGAGTTGGACTTGATGATCCTTATGGGTCCCTTCCAACTCATGATACTCTATGGTTCTATGGCGATGGCCTTGGCTACAGTGGAATTTGGAATCCTGCTGAGCACACTGAAGATTAGTGTAAGACAAAGGTTTTAGATTTTAGAAGAGAAAACTTCAGCTTGCTCAGAGCTCAGTTGGGAGGGATTCCATGGGAAGCTTCCATGGAGGATAAAGGAGCTAGTGAGTGATGGGTGTTTTTCAAGCACGCTCTCCTGAAAGCACAAAAACTGTTCATCCCCTTAAAGGGTACGGGAAGTAGGTGAAGCAAGCGACGACCTTGGATTAACTGTGAGATTCTGAGTCTGCTCACAACCAAAAGGGAAGCTTACAAGCGATGGAAAAGCTAAGGAATGTCCATTGAGAACTACACGGGCATTGCCACAACGTGCAGAGGTGCAGTTAGAAAAGCAAAAGCTCAGCTCAAATTGAAATTGGCCAAAGATGTCAGAAACTACAAGAAATGCTTCTTCAGGTACATAAATAACAAGCAGAAGGATAATATTAGCCCTCTGTTTAACAGGAGAGGTGAATTAGTCACCAGCAATGCTGAAAAGGCAGAGATTCTCAACAGTTTCCCCATCTCTGTCTTTACAAGCGCTGTCAGGGCCCTGGTCTTGAGAGCAAAAATGCAGGTTGATGCAAACACAAACCCACCATCAGTGAAGGAAGAGTTGGTATGTGAACTATTACAGAGGCCTGACCCTTACAAATTGATAGGCCCTTACAATATCCACCCCAGGGTGTTAAGCGAGCTGGCTGACTTCATTGTGAGGCTGCTCTCCATAATCTTTGAGAAGTTGTGGAGATTGGGGGAACACTGCAGAAGACTGGAAGAAGGCTAATGTCACCCCCATCTACAAGAAGGGCTTAAAGGATGATCCAGGAAATTGTAGGCCCGTCAGTCTTACTTCAGTCCCTGAGAAAGGGACGTACTGAAATAACTAAAAGCATCTTGCAGTGATGTCAGCAGTCTGACCTCTAATTTTTAACTGTTGATGTGCACGTAGACATGCATAAGTATACATGGACATTTGAATTCTTGAGTTTTAAAAAACATACGTAAGTCCAAACCAGTCTGTGATATTACTGATGATGCTGAGGGTTTTTTCTCATAGATGTTTGAATTGGATTTATTGAAAGAAGGCAGACAGGACATGTTATGATAGTGTTAAATTTTCCCTTCATATCTGCAACTTAAGAGATCACAAAGTAATACATTAAACCCAACTAAGGCTGAAGTGAATCCTCAAAAGGAAAACTTGAAAGAGAAAACAGTCAGAAACCTCAGCAATTAATTGCTGTGCAGATTCCACACAAGAAAAAAAAATTAAATATGGGAAGATAAATCAATGAGTCATCCTGTAAAAGTATGTATTGGTAAATTTTCTGTGGCAAGGGAATCCCTGAGAGAGTGCTTAGGATTATTTTAAGAAAGCAAAGTTTAACAATGAACACAAATGTAGGTTTGTGTTTATGAATCTTTATTATGCATGGAGTTCTATAGGTATCTTAATGAAATCTGGATGAAGAATATGTAGATATACTATGAAAGTGTGTAGACTCCACAGTACATACTTACTCTTGGAATTTGCACATTTTCATTTCACTTCCAATCTTCCATATCCATTTGGTGCATATTGTCTAGCATTTCATTTTCTCACGTAAAGTGTTTATTAGGAACATATACACACTTGATCATACCAACAGGTTGGTTTGGGTTCAGTGTCCAAGAAAAGTACACAGGAGTTAACAGAAGTTAAAACCCTTATGTTTTGTGGCATTTTGCTATTCATCTATAAGAAACAAAGTTACATGAATCCTCCCATGATCCTCTCTGGATAGCTAGCAAAATCAACAATTAAACATCACTTCTTTCAGCTGTTTCTCTAATATTTCTTCATTAGTTTTCCACACAAACTGGCTGTGGGGTCTTCAACAGTGAGGGAGACAAGCAAACTGTCTCCAAGGTTGGCTCAAATTTTGAGTTAATACGAGTAAAGAACTGCCATGTGAGCAGTATCATAAGAGAGGAAACTAAGGCAAATTGGTGAAGATTAATAAAATATAGGTTTGCTTCTTAGGACCCTGCTAACCATATTTATCACAGTGTGTTCCCAAATATTTTCAGCAAGTTATCATAGGAAATGTATCTCAAAAATCCACCTGAAGTTATTTCCTTCCCACTTATCAGGGTAAGTGATTTTTGCATCCCAGCTGAATTCTTTCTAATTCCATTACCTTTGTCTTCTGCAAATTTAAACTTATCGCATTCTCTATTCATAGTTTTTAAATTTATACTTTCTTTTCAAAAACCAGTTTATTCTCCAAGGCTTGACATAATATTTAGGGAAATAAAGCAGCACAAGAATAGAATAAATGTTTGCTTCTGAATATGGTATGATTCTAAAATACTAGTACCTGAAGGGTGATAACCTGGTGAATGGGAAATCTGTTCTAAAAAGAGATATTAACTTTATAATTAGTAAGAAGTATATGAGGAATGTGTAATGAGTAACTGTAGAAAAAAAATCTAGTGGCTAGTATTTATTCACTTTCATGGGTGAAAATCAATGGATAAGCAAAGGAAGGGATTCAGAGTTAAAAAAAACCCTGAAATCTTTAGATTGCTTATTTAATTTTGTCTGAATTTTCAAAACCCAAACCTATTCCAAGAGATGATTAGTTTGTCACCAGTGCAAAGTGAATTAATGGGTTTAGTTGTTTTATGGGTTTACCTGTATTAGAGATGGCATTTTTTGGCAGTAACAAAAAACTATCAAAATTCAAATTATCAGGATTCTTGGATAATGGAGGGAAGCTTGAAAACCTGGTGTTTTCTATGTTTATATTAGATTTCAGGGGCTGACTCCATTCCAACTCAACAGTCTAATACTGAAAATTTTTATATTTTAATTAATTTTTCTTTCTGTTATAGTTAATATAATTAATATTAGACATCAATACCTAGTCATTTCCCTCTTTCTAATGAGGTTAAGTCTGTGCAACATGAAATATCAAAGTCTTTTCTTAAATTGAGCTTCCAAGTTTAGTCTTCGATTATATGAAATCAGAATAACATCCTCAAGATTTGTCCTCATTAAAGTGAAGGGTAATATTGAGATGGGAGCAGAGTCAGAGCACAAGGCATCTTTCTTTCTGCCTGGGAACCTGTTTTCTCCACTTTGGCACTGCTGACATCCTCTAAATGATAGCCTTGTGACTCAGTGTGCAAAGGTGCAGTCCTTTCCCAGCAAAACCACAGCGTGGGAGGTTCACGGGTCATAGTCCTTGGCTGCGTGTACTATTTATCAAGGGTGAATACTGCAAATACTTACCATGGAGGGCAGGAGGCAATGTAACGTTAGGATGTATCTTAAACAGCCCAAGAGGTGAGCAATAAAATCTAATAGAGGTTAGCTGTTCTGTACTTGATCTTCTCTTAACTGTAATTAATTGGAAATTTTTCATGGTCTTGAACAGTACCAGCACTGGGCCCTGCAGTTCCTAAACAAACCTAATATAAAATACTTTCTATGATCTCTTTCCCATTAGAGGAATCATACAAATATCAGATTTGAATGTTTCACCTGAGCAATTTTATTAAGCTCTGCTTTTGCACTAAAAAAGGGGATTATTTATCTATGTCGTCAATCTAAAATTTGACAGGTCACAAACAGTGTTTAAAGGTGGAAGAGTACCTCATCATACAAATATACCTGACATTTTTAGGATCACACACCAATGGAAACTACGTATCATGGATACTTGTAAGAGTTTTACATACTTAAGCTTGAAATCATCAGAACATTCTTTTTGATAATTGAAATGTGCATGTGTAAAGAAGATTCACAGAAATTAAAAAAAACCCACAACCAAAACCCCAAAAAAACCCCACACTCCAGTACATGTAGATGCACCCACTGAAAGATTAATTCTCCAGCACAACACATGTTCTTCTAACTGAAGAACTGCAGATCCAAAAGTGAAAATCGACATCTATCAGGGACTCCTTGTAAAATGGCTGCTCTGGGCATAAACCTGACACAAAATACATTCCGTAATCTAGCTTCCATTAGTAAGATCGTTAGCAGATTTTGTAAACACTAGCTGTAAGCATATTTATGAGGTCCTTTATTCCCTTCTATTGAAAAAAAACCCTGTATTCCACTAGTGAACAATTTTTTCTTAAGCGTATGAAAATCCTGTTCATAGAAAATGTGAGTATTGCAAAAGCTTTTGTTAAGTCGGGCAATAACTCCCTTTTCACACTGTTCCTTTTACTTAAAGCCAGGACCAAAACGCTTGTGGTCTCTGCAATTGCTTTCAACATTTCACACTTAGCAAAATGGAGTGAGAATGTAAACAACGATATCTTAATTAGTACCCTGAACTTACTAGTTTGTATATTTTGCAAGTTTGTTTGAATTTGTTGCTTTGAACTAGAATGGTGTGATTTATACTGAAGAAACCTCTCAAAAATATTCTTTGTGAAGTGATTCCAATATAGGAAAAAATACACACACACCCCCCCACTCTTGTCTTAGATACATTACAATAATCTGTACCTTCTCTTCTTTTTCCAGCTGATCTATAAACTTGAGGGACTGTATTTCTGAAAAGCTAAAAGAAACACTCATACATCACCCATAGATGGCAAAGTTCACATTGAGTATATATTAAATGATTAATTTCTTGCACCAGAAAATATCACAGCTTCCTTATCATCCTGTTCCACCTTCTCCATTCCTGTTTCTTCCCCCACCAAGATATCCGCACAAGGTTAAAGAGACAAGGTCAAAAAGAACTAATCGGTAGCCAATCCTCTACTAAACAGTTACAAAACAATCGGTCTTATCCCCAGTTAATTCTGCAACATGGGCAGGTGGTTAGTCCTGTAAGGGCCCTGACCTGCAGCTAGTCCAAATCAGTGTCACTTCACTTGAATACAATTAGACCAACTTCACACCATCTAAGAACATGCTTTAGGATTTAGTTTAGCTAATGCCAGAGCCAACAAAAAGCAATCCTTGATTCTTAAACCCGAGGTCACCTTAGGCAAGCAGTAAGTTATTGCCTGCCTTTGTTTGTTTATAATTCAGAGAGTTGTTGTTTTATGTTTTATTAAGAAAGGAAAGATAAGTGCATTAAGGTGTATCTTTCAACCCTTAAAATATTTTATAGGTCTGTGTAGACAACCGATGCTATCTTCAAAGGCAATAATAAGAAAATGTACTCTGTAAACTGTATTTTACCCTCATAGTTTAAGGATTTTAGTAATTTTTGTAATAGCTGCAGGGATTCATAATGCAGGTATATGAAAATTAGAATTTCTCCACATTTTACAAACTTTTTATTATACATGCTATAGGCAAGCTAGAAAAGATAGGTATGCCAGTGATTAAGAAGGGATACATTATTGCTACATTATAATGCACAAACAGGTTTTATGTTCCTCTGCATAATATCAGAAGCTCAAATTTATTGAGTCACAGCATCTTATCATCACTCAGCTTTTAAATTAAGGCAGCAATCATTGATTTATATCAGGCATAAAGAAGTTCCCTTGTCACATTTCTTGCTGATACATGAGGTATAATTCTGATAAAATATGAGAGCATGCAATAGGGTCATTAAGAATTAGTTTCATGTGTGTAAAAAGAAAAGCAAAATATATTCATTTTTACTATTAACCTCTTCAAACTGACACCCTCTTACTACCTACTATTATCTGCTAAAAAAGCATAAACATTCAACAAACCTGCTTGAATGATTTTTCACTTTATAGAGTTTAAGGATAAAATGTAAAAGGAATGTACCTAAAAGTTGCAAAACATCTGTGATAAAGGGGATGCAATCATATCTTGCACTGTAAAATATCACAGGGTAAAGGAGGTTATGAAAGAGACTACTCTGATAGCTAAAAATTCATTCCGTTTTCTAGCTAGTAATAACTAGAGATCTTACCCTATTTTCTAAAATCAGTAAACAAATGCCCAGGTTGTAAGTTAAACAAACAGGTGAAATCCTGTGGTTAATTCTTTTCTACTTTTTTTGAGGCCACAGATTGCATGTGTGGGCAGTCTTATGGGCTTTATTTGTTCCGATGAAGAAAGCTTGCAGATCATGCTTACTGTATATATGTACATTCTTCATTATATTTCATATTTCATATTTAGAGGGATCATCATGTTCACAAAGGTTAACATTTTGTGGCCCTGTAGTAAGCAGCACCTGTAGAAAAAGCACCATAGCCTGGTCCTACATTTATAATCCCCCCTCAAAAAAACATGCCAAAACCAACAACCAAAGCAAAATAATTGTTCAGTGGAGGTTGTTGAGCTTCCACATACATTTCTTAGGAAGTTTTAATCAAGATTCCTGAAAGTGAAATGAATCACTAACCATTTCTATTCCAGAATTTTCTTAAACTAAATACTCATTTCTGCAAATTGTTATTCATTAGGGTAGTTGAATTTTAAAACGGATCGTCACTGTATTTCTCTGGTTCATTGGGAAAATTATGGGGAAGGCAGAGGTTTGAAATGGTGATACATCAGAGGCGGATGACAATGTAAGAAACATTCTATACTGTGATATTTTAGGATATACTTAGGCAGTCAGTTTTAAAGATTACAGCCTACCAGTGCTAAGAAACTTCCACATCATAAATGAACGCTTCCCAGAAAAACAGAGCCCCCACTAAATGCATATACTCTAGTTTGTAAATAAAACAAAGCACAGCAATATAATATATGATTTTTGTATTGCATTTGTAAATCTTTGGTTTGAAGCTTACTACTCTTATTCCAAATAGCTCAGCTACCATACAGTTGACATATCAAATGGGCTCGAGTTAACTTCTGAGAGTGGCTGAAATACTCTCTCCAGTTGACAAAAGGTACGTGTGAAAAGAAACATAGGCTTGAGGATTGTTTTCTCTTAATGATTTCATGTGGCATTGTGCTACGTGCTTGAGCTTAATATTATTTCTTACTTGTATTGTCCACGATTTTAAAAAAGGAATAATCGTCTCTGTCATTTAATGCATTGCAGTTCTGTAAGTATGAATGTGGATAATTCAATGAATATTCTGATGCTCACTGGATGTTAATGGTAAAACTGAACAGAACAGAGTATTAATTAGATAAATAAAATTGCAACTATTACAAAAGAAATTTCTTGACAGTTACAGTACTAAGCTCTTCTAAGTTATATTTTGGTCTTGTAAAACATTGTTCATGCTATTTCAACGAATGAAATTATTATCTACAATATCATTAAATAATATCCATGTGTCTGTTATTCAGGGTGAAAAATGGCTGGAGTCCCTTAAATAATAGAACAACTGGAATAGAAGAAAAAGGACATCAGAAATGCTCAATCTCTAACTATTTCATTTGCTCATGTATTTCTTTTCGAAGTCAGCCCAGTTAGTTTATCCTGTATGGGGAACAGTATTTAAACCAACTCAGCTGTCTTTGCATGGAAGATGATGTGAGATAATTATGTGAGCTTTTCAGCTTTTCAGCAGACTGCCAATAACAAAGAGCAGCAACACTGGTAATACCTTAAAATGGCATATCCACTTCTGTAATTAATATCTGATCAGTGCTTCATTTCAAAACAGCCCTGCTTCTTAGGATTTCTTAGAGATGAGGGTTGAAGGAGAGAGAGGAAGAAAGGCACTAAATTATACCTAAGATTCTGGGTATTTCAGGTAAAATTGTCTTTTATTCTTTTTTTGGTGGAAGTTAAATTGCTGTGGTGTATGGTCTTGAGTTATAAATAAGTATAGAGGAAATCTTTTATAGAGCATCTTTTTAAAACTGACACATTTGTGTGCCACAGTTGCTGACCCAGAGTCCAGCTGAGTTTTGCTGTCTTTCCTCCTATAATTTGGAAAAATTTCAAAGGAGTTGATGATAAATTATAAAACTGTAAGGCTGAGTCTAAATCAGATTTACTGGCAAACGCCTTGCTGATGTTACCTGGCATTAAGATGAACATATGCAAAAAGATGCTGTGAATAAAAATGTTTTCCATCACAAGGCTAACTCTACTGTTCGGTAATAGCCCTGGAATCTGAGCACCCTAGTTAATATACAACGTCTGGATAACTTATTATCCAGAGTCTGGATTTTAATACTGGGCCTAGTTTTACTTTTACTCCACCACATTCATTTGGAGACACTGATGGAAATCACACCTTAATCTTTATAGGTGCATTCCAATGCTTCTTTAATAATGGTGTTCATTATTTTCAGAAAAAGCACTTACAAGATTACAGCAACAGATCTAATTTTGCTTAACACATTTTGCTATTCAGAGAGAAATTGTAGAATAAACCATTATTAAATTACTTGATTTAAAGTCAGCACTTTATTCCACTGTTCTATGCACCTATTTAGATTCATATCTTTTCTAAGTTTCATTGGAATCTCTTTCAAACCAGTTTTAACCCTGCACTGGCACCTTCAGCTAGGGGACCTCAAAGTGAAGGGAAAACCAAACTGCAGGAAACACGTAGATGTTTTAAATTCTGGTACAGTTCAAATATATCTATGTCGTATTATCTGTTTCAAAACGGTTTTACCTGCACTAAACTTGTTTTCTGTCAATGTTAAAGAAATTCATAGGACTGAGAAAGCTAAGTAAAATTCCTGTCTTAAAAACCAGTTTAGTTTCCTAAGCTACACAGAATACTACCCTACTCATTCAAGAAATATCACAGAATGTGGAGCAGAAGTGATAGGAGAATTATTTTACTCCATATTCCATATAGATTATACAAACCAAATTGGAATAAATATTCTTCTCAAACTGAGTTCATGACAAGTTTTGTCACAGGCAGTTAGGAAAATCTGTAGGCAGTAAGGCTCATGGAAAATAATTTATGAGATTATGTTAGTTTTTATTGATTTTTGCATAATTTAAATATCATTTAGTCTATGTTATATTCATATGTAACAACAGGAATCCAAGTGGTGTGACATCTGACAGAGTCAATGCCAGCCCGCTCCAAAATGAACCCACCGCCGGCCAAGGCCAAGCTCATCAGTGACGGTGATAACTTATTTAAGAGGAAAAAAACAAGAGTGGTAGTTTTTGCAGCCAGAGAGAGGAGTGAGAAGATGTGAGAAACTTTGCAGACACCAAGGTCAGTGAAGAAGGAGGGGAAGGAGGTTGTCCAAGTGCCAGTGCAGAGATTCCCTGCATCCCATGGAGAAGACCATGGTGAAGCAGGTTGTCCCCCTGCAGCCCATGGAGGATGGTAGGGAGTATAGATTCCACCTGCAGCCCATGGAGCACCCCATGTCAGAGCAGGTAGAGGCACCCGAAGAAGGCTGTGACCCCATGGGAAGCCCACACTGGAGCAGTCACTTGGCAAGACCTGTGGCCCCGTGGAGAGAGGATCCCACAATGGAACAGGCTTGCTGGCAGGACTTGTGACCCCGTGAGAGTGACCCACTCTGGAGCAGTTCACGAAGGACTGTAGCCCGTGGGAAGGACTCACGCTGGAGAAGTTCATGGAGGACTGTCTCCTGTGAGAGGGACACAAGGCTGGAGCAGGGGAAAAGTGTGAGGAGACCTCCCCCTGAGGAGGGGAGAATGGCAGAGACAACATATGATGAACTGACCTCAACTCCCATTCCCCATCCCCTTGTGCTACTGGGGGGGAGGAAGTAGAGAAAACTGTGAGTGACGTTAAGCCTGGGAAGAAGGGAGGGGTAGGGGGAGGTGTTTTAAGATTTGTTTTTATTTCTCACTGCTCTACCCTTTGTTCTACTTGGTAATAACTTAGATTATTTTTTCTAAGTTTAGTCTGCTTTGCCCATGACTGTAATTGGTGAACAATCTCTCCCTGCCCTTATCTTGACCCAGGAGCTTTTCATTATATTTTCCCTTTCCCATCCAGCTGAGGAGGGGAGTGACAGAGCGGATTTGATGGGGACCTGGCCTCCAGCCAGGGTCAACCCACCACACTGACAAAACATAAATTGGTAGTAGAATACTATCAATCACATATCTTTCACATAAATTACATGACTCACCTTGGTAACAGGGTAACGATAGCTAAGAATGATAACACTCTGAGGAACTACCACAGTTTGTGTTTTGCACAACAAGTGCAAGTGAATGTAACAGATTTTGAACTTTCTCCAATTATTTTTACAGGTGTAAGTGTATCACTGTATCGCTGTAAGTATACAGTGATACAGTGTGTCTAGAAAAGGAATCAAGAAATAATTTTTGCTATCTATCTTCAATGTGTTAAAAGCAATTATAAGAGGAGTCTTTGGTCAGTAATAACATAAGTTTTTGTATTTAAGATTTCATGTGATGACAGAAGTAGCTGTCTTGAAAAATGGAAAATATATTTTAAAAACCCCGCAAACCTAAACAAAAACAAACAAACAAATAAAAAAACCCAACACACTGTTTCCTTTACATTAATTCCTGCTTAGCGGATTGGGGGATAAAAAGCAGGCACGACCTTTTTTTTTTTTTTTCTCCCTCCTAGATACAATTGCAGATTTACAAACGTCACACTTTCCATTTAAAGCAAACATATCAGTTCTGTCAATACACAGAATTCCTAAAGAAAAGAAAGAATAATAAATAAATAAATTAAGATAAGAAGAAGAAAGAGAGAAAAAGGAAGGCTGGACAGCTGTTATTTTTGGTTAAGGGTATTATAGTTTATAAAGAAAGCTCCCAGAGAAGAATGCAATGTTTATGTGCACATTCCTTACAGATGATAGTCATTTAAGAGAGGCTTTGTGGTTAACCCCTGCCAATGGGAATGTATGGATTCTGGTAGGAAAGAGAATTATATACTACCGCAATTTGTAGGAAAGTTTTATTTTTAAAGTATTGACTACATGGTTATGAAAAAAGATGTTTGAGGAGAGTAGTAGTGAAATGAGGATTTGTTCTTGCTCCTCCTGAAATCAGCAGATTAAATAAGCCTCTCTGATTTAATGGAGGAAAATTTAGAGGCCTTTTTCTAATTTTATATACAACTTACAGCATGTTTCTATAGGAGAAAGTTAAGAGTATGTTTTACAAAATGAAATTCTGTTAATTTGAAACATTCTACAGCAACTTTTCTAGGTCGGAAGGATATTTTGGTAAATATCAGACATAGACTATTATAATTCTGCTGAAGATTACTGTTGAAGATTACTTTGTATCAACAGCTTAATGAATTATTCTGTGATAGAAGCCAAATCAGAAACATATTATTTAAAATTATAGAATAATAATCACTACTGTCTCAAGTAAATCATAATATTTCAGAGAAAACTGTTCTCTATTTGATGGATCAACTTCCTGAAGAATAAAAAAGGATCAGAAACACTGAATGATTGACAGAATCATGGAAAGAACCCCCTTTGGGGTTTTCATCAAGATTTTACTTTCCACCAGCCATATAGCCTTTCTGCCACTTTGGTTGGGAGGAACAAATATGGAACACTTTGCACCATATTCTACATGTTATTGCATGCTGACACACCTCTCCCAGAAGACTGACCACACATCTAATCTTGATTAGATGTTAATAAGCTTTAAAAAGAAAGAAGATGATATATGAAGTTTAATCTCTTCTTATGTCTTAAGAAGGACAATCAGGGCTAAATTTCAAAAAGACATTTTAAAAGGCCATGTAATAAAGTATGATGTGGCAGAAACAGTCATTTTTGCGAACAAAATGGACAGGTAGGTAAATAAAAGCAATTTTGCAAATTATGACTAATAGTCTTATATAAACAGTGTATGCACAAATCCAAGTATTTTCTAAGAACAAAGAGGTTATTCAGTTTGAGTTGTATTTGATATTGCAGAATAGCAAAAAACGTGCATGAACAGGATTTCTGAAAAGCACATTCCCAAGAGAAAACTGAGATTCTGCTCTTTAAAATTACTAGAATATCTCTGAAGAATCATCTAAAGTTTTTGGATCTTCATTAAGTAGGCTACATGTTGAAAAGTTCCTAAGTTAATTGTCCCATTCTCATTGAAATCAATAGCAATCAGTGCTGACTCTGTACAAAAGACTCAATCTTACTCAGGCAATTTTCATGGCAATTTTTTATTCATAGGTGTTTGCTTGTCTATCGGAACCCAGAGCTCTGAGCAAAGTGGATGAGTTTCTCATGAAATGCATGGCAGCTTGCCCAAAAAAAAGACTATGCAACTTCAGAAATACAGCTGTGATTCCTGCTCAGGTCTGCCTAGGCCAAAAGCATTTAAGCTCCACAGGCACAGAGGTTGGAACATTAGTATTCACCAAACACCTGAAGTTCTGTTGCTTGGTACACCGAAGAGCTCCATTCCTGATGTTTCACAGTTCCCCACTTAACAGACATTAAACCCAACAAGGATCCATCTTCCAGACACCTCTTGTCTTCAGCTTCTCAGTCTTTTTGGCATACTCTAACACTTCCTATCACATGTATATGAAATTAGAATTCATAGAAAACCTCTTTTCCCTCCAAATAACACTAGTTTTGCTGGTACATGAGTCAAGTGCTTATCTAATAGCTTGGAGTTCCTCACTCATGGCCTTTATCCCTGAAAATGAAATTCTAGTGGTTCTGGATGAGTGCTCAAAACCCCAAGCTATTTAAAGAGAAAGGAGAGGGGAATCTTTTTCTCCTTCCAAAGCTGTTTCACCAGGGAGAAAAAAAAAAAAGAAAAAAAAAATCCCCATTGCAACATAGAGGGAGAAAGGGACTGCATAACTATGACATTATAGTAGAGATTATTTATAAGATTAAAATTAGATTAAAATTTTCCTCCTCAATTAGTTTGGGGAATGGTTTTGCATGTAGTTCTTAGAAGGTCTGTGTTTATGCCTTATCTTTTGGGCAGTAAACTCATCTCAGCTGCCATTTCACTCTGTGAATATTAAAATGGGTAATACAGAAGTTCAACTGTTTTAGTAAAAATGGGTAAGATTATCTGGGACAGGCAGTATACCAGTGAATTCAGGAGTTCGGTAGACAGTACATTTTTTTCTTGAGTTATGAAGTTAGACATTCACAAACCCACACTACCAATCACTCCTTCACCTGTTATAATACAGTAGTTTGTGGATGGGCACCATGAACAGAATGACTAAAATAATTTGGGATTGAAAACCAAAGAATCTTTGCAACAAAGCGTATAGCTGGCTTTTACCCAGGTTTTAACAACTCTTAACCACTGAGGAAAGGTCTACAGCTGAAAATTGCATTTGTATTTATCCATACCATATTGCTTCGATATATCTAGCCAGTACCAACTAAATTAGCTCCAGAACTGGAAGTAATGTAGCTCCATTGGCAAGATGTTGCACTCTACATACTTAGTCCTGTAAACAGACAAAGAGAAGGACAGAAACATGATGCTGCATTCTGTCAGGCTCTCTTTCTGACAACCTGGAGCAAAGCTACACATCTCAAAGTCCCTGGTGTAGCATCTTAACCTGGCTATGTGTGGTGCTGTTTGCATGAAGTTAACTGAGACAGCTTTGATACAGCATGGCACGATGTGGTGTAGAAATATCCTGCTGTAAATCCTCAGAAGGGGAAATGACCAAGTACTGGGGATGTCAGCGCTGGTGTTCGGGAACATGTTGCACAATACACCTTTTCACTGTCCAGGATCACAGTAAGCAAAATGGACTAACTATGCAATGGGTTTCAACACAGGTAGTGTTATGAGATATCTCTACACACAGGGTTGATAGTCAGAGGCCCAGATCCTCAGCTGTCATAAATGAACACCAGTGGAGCACCATTAACTTAGAGCTGTCTTGATTTATACCTGCAGTGTGTTTGGTTTGAGTTTGGTGGGGTTTTTTGTGGGTTTTTTTGTGGGGTTGGGTATTTCCTATTCCTTTTCCCATAAACTCTGTTTTTAATATCTTTAGTCTGCCCATCTGCTCAACCATCTCTTTATCCATTCACTTATGTTTGGGTATTACATGTTGTTGCAGGTTGTGAATTAACTTAAAATTTAAACCATGAAAGGTAATGATCCCATTTTGCAAGACTTTGTTTAGATGTCATCTAAAATCAGCAAGAGCAGAATATGTTGGATTGGAAAAAGGGCTTAATGAAGAGAGACTTAATAATATACAGCTATCTGAAAGGTTGGTGGGAGAAGGGAAGATATGAACCGAGAATGAACTCTCTTGTATCGCTGTATTCAAATGTAAACTGTATGCATTAGCTAAAGTGATGAACACAGACATGAAAGGGGAAGGAAAAGGGAAGGGATTAAAGTTTGTTGAGACAGAAGGAAATGTCTGAAAACTTTGCATATAACACTTATAATTCATATTCTAAACATGTAAAATCACTGTATTGTATCAGTTTCTCCTTACATTAAATAGGGAAATGCTGAGATGGGAATAACAAATCCAGTACAAAACATTCATCCGTTACAAATTCAGCACTGCATTACCTGGTGTTGCTGCTCAAAAAAAATAATAATAAAAAAAAAATGTTTCAGACCCTTTCTGCAGTTTCTAAAAGGCTTTTAACAGTATTATCACCATCAGACAAATCTTGTCTTTTCTTGCTAACTGGAAGTTGCAACTTTATAACTGTATTAAAAAGCTACTGTGCAACAATGATCCAGAGTAGTGTCGAAAAGCATTTGTTAGGACATTCTTTCATTCTGTGGTAGTACATGCTCAGGGCACAGTTCTTGACAGGGACAAATGGAAGATTGCATTTTAATAGCCAAAGATACCTACAAAAACAAGAGAGAAAAATTTGTAATGCCTTTTTCTTCACAGTGCTTTTTTGTGGGAAAAAGCAGGTTTTTGAAGAGTAAGATGCAGATGAGGGTGCATACTTGTACAACTTACCTTCTCAGAAAGGGGAGCAGAGCTACTGCAGTGAATTTGAAAACTTGGAGTTGACTAAGGATGAAGAAAATAATTTTCTATGTACTGCCCCAGAGAAAGCAGCAGATGAAAAAGGAGGTATCTGTCATTTTACACAACTAGCAATTTGCCAGCTCTCAGTCCCTACAACAATATCTACAGGTTAATCAGACTTACAGGAAGTCCTGGACTTCTTGAATTTTGCTGGCTGCTTCTGTAATCAATGTTGCTACAAAGCACAGGCTCAGATTCTTGAATTGCTTTTATTATTTAACTATACTTGTATTCAATTTTTAGAGAACTCTCTCTATGGAAATAAAAAGAACACACCTTCCACATTTCCATTCCTGAACATAAAGAAATATACAGAGAGTTATATATCTCTTCACTTATATATATATACATGGAGATATAGTTACATAGTGAAAGATATGCGTAAAGCATTTCTGGCAATAAAATACCGACTAGAAAAGGAGGAGATACAACTAAATGTTACAGAGCAGGTCACTCACTGTACTTACACTAAGGAATAGCATGGTTTGAAAACAGCAGAGAAATGGTGGAACTATACTGGAAAACAAACACTATAGTGTGAGCTGGGTGTTTCAAAGAGGGACAAAGCTCATGGGCAGGTGAATAAGCATTCATGCAGGTTTTGAAGCACCTGATGCATCCAGCTTCCCACAGGTCTCAGCTTTGGATAATGTGCCTTTTCAGCATCTGTATGGCTTTTTAAGCAGCTCAGATGCTGAAGAATATGAAACAGGATTAAGATGTGCTTCTCCAATATTCTTACAGGTCTATGTTTTTTTCTCTTCTAATCTCTCCAGACATTTTTGGACATGGGAAAGCAGGTTCCCATCCAGACACATTGCAGAGAGACGCTGTCTCTGAGGAGGCTCAGGGGAGACCTTATTGCCCTCTACAACTACCGGAAAGGAAGTTATGGTGAGCTGGGGGTCGGCCTCTTCTCACAGATAACTAGTGACAGGACTAGGGGGAATGGCTGCAAGTTGCGCCAGGGGAGGCTCAGGTTAGAGATGAGGAGAAATTTCTTCTAGGAAAGGGTGGTCGGGCATTGGAACAGGTTGCCCAGGGAAGTGGTGGAGTCACCGTCCCTGAGGGTGTTTAAAGAAATGTTGGATGTGGTACTTAGGGACGTGGTTTAGTGGGTAATAGGTGGTGGGGGGTCGGTTGGACTGGGTGATCCCTGAGGTCTCTTCCAACCTTAATGATTCTATGATTCTATGAAGTGCAGCTACCACATACTCTGATCCCTTGCTTACTCACTGCAATTTGATGTAGATCACCATGACATAGATCATCTTGAGCACCGGAAATTGAGCGCAGATAAGAAGAATAGATTGACCCAGATGATACACAGACTTTACAAAATTTCCATTAAATAATAAATAAATAAATAAATCCCTAATGTAAAGCCAGACAGTCCCATAGAGTTTAGGCATCTGAATCTAGTGAAAAATAAAGGTCATCTAAAATCAGCTGAAACTAGGGAAAAAAAGAAATCCCACAAAAAAAAAAAAAAAAA
>VWZZ01006632.1:222477-241536 GCA_013399095.1 Psophia crepitans
AAAAAAAAAAAAAAAACACCAAAAAAAGCAAACACCCACAAACAAATAGGCAAAGAAAAGAAAAAATCCCTTATTCAACCTGCTGTATACAAGATCAGAGCAAGTGACTACAAACTGTTGATTTTGTGCACCTGAGCTAAAAAGCAAGGGCCAAATTATTGGTATGTCGCTCCTCTTGGAAATTAATTTTATTCTCCAGTTCAGCACAATTAAATCTTTGCCTTTAGGCATCAGTGGAAGGGAATGGGAGTTATTTGCTTTTTTTTCCCCCTCAATGACATCTCTTCACTAGCAGACAGGAATTTGCCCTCTGTTTTCAGTTTGTATAACATCATACTGTGCTTAAATAACCTACAGGGTGAAATTCAACCTGATGTATCTTCAGTTCCTTCAGGAAAATACAGCTATATTTTCCTTAGCAAGTTACTCTTCAGAGGTGTGATATAACATCTGAAATATAGCATTTTAAGGATCAGAGGAAATGTCACCCATGGGGTGCAGTGACGCTGAGAAATACAGAAGCCACAGCTCCTCACAGAGGAACAAAGTTTAAATAAAGATACAACAAACCCAACAATGCTGGGTCACACTAAACTGAGAAAAGTCAAGCCAACATGAAAGGGTCGTGCTTCACTTACAGTCCTACAGTCCTACAAACTGCATCCAGTAAACATTCTTCAAATAACAACAACTTTAATCTACTTTTTCTAAATACTAGGTGTATGTATTTTCTTTAGACAAAGGCATAAAATCAGAAGGCATGTTTTTGCTCACGAGCTATTATTTGTTTTTCTTTTCTGTCTATATAGTTTCTATACAATTTGGAAGCTCAGTTGCAAAATTAAAATTCAATTAAGGAGAAGTAATTAGTCAAATTTCTGTAAGGATTATGCCGTTCCACATGGGTGCTCAAATACAGTCTTATAGGGCAGTCCTAGAAAGTAAAGGTGGAATTAAAATTTAAAAATGAAAAATAACAGAAGGTGACTTTAGGGACTTATCTTAAAGCAAGTGTGCAAGCAATAAAGAATTGCAACAAAGGGTTGTTTTTTCATAGCAAAAGTGGTGTCCAGTGAATGTATCATGCTTTTACTACTGTTATCCAATAATCAGTCCAAACTGCTGCAATTATGTCCCTTACTCAGGTACAGTATATGGATCTGTAGCCTGAAAACTCTCGACATAAGCAGTATGCTGTTTCCAAGTCTGCATGGTCATCCTCCTCACAGTCACTTAGGTCGCACGGTGCATTTTGTTATCTTGCTGGATCACCTAACTTTTTTTTTTTTTAAACAGGAGGATAATAAAAAATGACAGGCAACAATTAAGAGCAAATGCTGTGGTATCTGCTAGCTATCTTGAGTGTGAAAATCAGATATGTTTGAACTAATTTACATTTTGAAGACTTAATAAGTTGCATGGATTTCAATTGCACCTTTTTACCTGAGGAGAAAGAATATATCGTCTAGTCTTTGGAAAATATTTATTCGTTCTTAGGATTAATCTATAGATAGAAAGTGTACAGATACTGCTATTTGTATAAAAGAAGCATGACTAACATTTTTTTTTTCCTTCAGAAGTCCTATACTTGTTAGAATCATGTTCTCAAGATACCGTGAAGTCTGTGCTGTTCAGTGACACTCTTCACCCTTAAAGGTTTTCCTTCTAATTAAACTTTTTCCTAACAACCGAGTGAAGACAGGTTTTCCTGCTTTCAATTATACAAAGTTAGTAATTCAATGGCTATATGCACATTAATTTACATAGAAGTTAATGGAATTTGCCTACCCAGTTTCAATTGATACTCACATTTGCAGAGCTATGCTGAAACTCCATTCACATTCCATATATTCTTGCCTGGTGAAAAAATAGTTGTACACGCATGTGATTGCCTCTTTGGATCCCTTTCAAAGCCTTCTTTAGGAATCCGAATCCGCCCTTCTGTGGGAAAAACTGCAGAAACAAAAAAAGGAATGAGAAACTTTTTAAGACTGTCCTTCCTCCCAGAAGTTTCTCAGAACTTGATTGAGGGCTTCACATACAAGGGATCCCAAAAGAGCAGGAAGGATCAAAGCCCCCAGCACCAAAACATTTTGGTTTCACCTTTCACTGCACCTCCTACTTACAGCCATTGGTGCAGAAACAGTAAAGCACAGAGAGGGAGGGGATGCAGCTCTGGGAAAGAGGTTTAAATGGGAATTCCACTGTGGAGGGAGCCTGCAGAAAGGTTATCTAATTTGTACTATTTTTCTGTTTTGATTCCTGCTGGGAAAATAGGCACCTTTCACTTTCTCAATGTCTGCCATCCCAGAGAAATTGCAGAGTATCCGGAGCTACAAACGAATTGTGCGATTTATATGTACCTGCACACAAACACACTCAAACATACTGAGAGCATAAATCAGCAGACACTTATAGTGATTCATTCACTGTGAAATCATACTCTGCCAAGTCAATGAGTTACTGCTGTGCAACCGA
The DNA here is from genome assembly GCA_013399095.1 of Psophia crepitans. Classification (NCBI taxonomy): domain Eukaryota; kingdom Metazoa; phylum Chordata; class Aves; order Gruiformes; family Psophiidae; genus Psophia; species Psophia crepitans. Next base: position 224,956 of record VWZZ01006632.1, read on the forward strand.
AGGTAAGTTTCACCCATCATGGACGATTCATATCTATTGTGTTTGGCAGGATTTTGTCAAAGACTAATTGAAAAAAATGATTATATATTATACATGAATACTATTGTAAACATCACAGACTATAATGTGAAAGATACCTTTAAAATCTTAGTTCTGAACCACAGCACTTTGGGCACAGTGAAAGAACTCAAAGCATTTGGTGGTTACGTGAAAATTTTCATTAGAAAAGTAGGTTTATTTTATGTTTCCTTTTATACCTAGATCAAAGAAGCTTGTGATGTGCCTCATGATTCTAAATAATATTATGTCTGTCCCCAAGGTCTTCACATATCCCACGGGAATTGGCAATATACATCAAGTGCTGTATAGGTGTAAAGTATAATAAATGGATCTTGGTGTACCAGCTATTATAAATGATAGCTCCTCGTGTTTTACTGATTGGTTTGAGAGCCTCTGTATTGACTTACAAATGATGCTCAGGGAAGCGCATACATGTTCTTCCTGCTTATGAGCTGAATTACTGAAAAGCCCTTGAATGATGCGTGCTTTTCAGACCCCACATAGCATAAATAACTATGAAGAGGTCAGACGTAGCATGGTTTAACCTCTTTCCTGACTCTTGAACTGTAGGTGACTGTGTTTTTGCGTTCAGAAGGAATGAAAAAAACAAACAACTGTTCATACTTTGTTATTAATCATTTACAGTGAAGTAACTATCCCACATTTGTATGAGCTAAATCTATCCAATGTGCAATTCATTAGATGTGAGGATCAAAGTTGCTTGCTCCTTTTGATGTATTATTTTTATAATATATTTTCAAATGTTCTGTCTTTTCTTTTTATGCCAGCAAAGAATAATAGAATGGCATGTGACATGTGAACATAGATGTTCACACTGAGTTAATAGAACACATGCAGAGGCTGAAGCTAAACAAGAAATTTTGTGCTAATTTATTCCTTATGTAATTTACAGAAAATTATGGTAAAGAAAACCACTCAGAAGGATATACATTTATTTCTATGGACTGAGTTCATGGATTAGGATTGTCAAGGCCATTTGAAGGACAAAGGTGCTTACTGTGAAAATTAAATAAACAATTGGATATTCATGTAATCTCTTTGGGATTTTTCAGTTTTTGTTTTTGTGGGGTGGTGTGTTTTTTTTCCAAGGGAACTTAAAACATCACAGTTTTATTGCTATCTCATCCTTTTAATATCAAGGAAAGGGCACGTTCATCCAAGTGGTTCTCATTACATGCTTGGAATATGATTACAGAAAATCCCTTCATGGTAGTTCTTGCTTTGCAGACCTGGGGGGTGTGTTTGGGAGGGCAGATGGTCATGGGACTATCTGATTTAAGAACAATCTCTTTCTACCTTAGTTTCTAAAAGACTAATATAAGAATGGTCATAACGGGTCCATCTAGCCCAGTATCCTGTGCTCTAACTGTGGAGAACAGGAATGTTGAGGTAAGAGTAGTAATACCAGGTAACAGCCAAATGGCTGGGCCCAGCAGATTGTGACCAGCAGCACAAAGTCCAGCTGGAGGCGAGTCAGTGTATGCCCCTGAGGCTGATACTGGGGCCAATGCTGTTTAACTTGTTCATTAATGACCAGGACACTCCTCAGATGAGGAGAGGCTGAGAGCTGGGACTGTTCTGCCTGGAGAAGACAAGGTTCAGGGGGATCTTATCAATGCTTATAAATATCGTATGAGAGGGAAAGATGAGGAAGCCTGATTCCTCTCAGTGGTGCCCAGTGACAAGACAAAAGGCAATGGGCGCAAATTAAAACACCTGAAATCCTCTTGGAATACAAGAAACACATTTTTTACTGTGAGGATCATCAGGCACTGGCACAGGTTCCCCAGAGAGGTCACAGAGTCTCGATCCTTGTAGATACTCAAAATACAGCTGGACACAGTCCTGGGCAACCAGCTGTAGCTGACCCTGCCTGAGCAGGAGGGTTAGGCTAGATGATCTCAAGTCCCCTTCAACCACTCAGAGACTCTGTGATTCTGTGACAATAGCAATGGCTAGGGCGTAATGTTAATTTAAGGTAAGCACATGGAGATATTTCTCCCGAACACTCATCCAACACTTTGTCTTGGGAAGTTTTTTCAGCCAGAAATGGTGTTTTGATATTTAACAGAATAGTAATAAATTTCACAGTTTCCCATAACATTCTCTCTTTCTTTTACCATTTGACCAGTGATTAAATAGTTAACACTCTGGAGAGGCACCAACTTCAGCCTGTCTGCAGACTCACAAGAACCACTGAATTATTTCAGACTAATATTATGACTATTATCCCTGTGATCTGTAAATGTGTTTAGGGCCTAATATCATTTACAGATGTGGATAGATGAGTTCAGTGGCAACTCACTATTTGCATTAACTTTTTGAATGAGGTGAGTGCTTAACTTACTATGGCACTTCCGAAAACTCTTGACTGCATCTTCTGTCACACAAATTACCTCTGGACACCAGTTCCTAATATCTTAGATAGTAGCATGCTAGAAGGTAACACACAGGAAAATGTGCTTTCTTGCTGAGGTAGCCCAGTTTAGTTGCTATGTTTGCGTATTTCCTTTTTAAGTTGCATCGTAAGTGGTACTTGACATTGCCCTAAATTTGTGCCAATAACACTCAATCTACTAATTCTCTTACTGGTCTTTTATAGTACAGATAAATTTTACCAACCTGCAAGCTTAAAAATTTTTTCATGCGAACATTCTTATTTCAAGAAAATTTTCATGGAATCTAAAAAATTCCATAGGGATTCATATAGAATAAGTCTTGAGTACCCATACTTTGAGATACAGCTGGCTGATGAGAGTTGCTTTTTGCTCTCCATTCCTTGCTTTTTTTTGAATGATGTCACCTTTTACGTGTTCAGCCCCTGAACCATAAACTGTCACTATACTGTTACACTGCAATAGCACATTACCTTCCTAAATGATGGTCATACGCTTTTCCAGGGCTTGAGAGTAAAAAACTTGATTTGAAGCCATTCACCAGGTTCACTTTTAGATAGCAGCTTTAAGGGTAAATGCAGTCATTACAGTTTCTACTGTTCAGAATAGGGCATAGCACCAGCAGTAAAGAAAGTATAGCAACAAGCAGTTGATTCTGATGTTGCCTCATATGAAATGTTAATTATTGTTCTGACTTCATTGACCTATTTTTGATGCCTCAATATTTCACAACTACTAATTTAAAATATGGGCTTTAGGTGCTTGAATACCAATAGGACTCAGCGATATTTTGGCATCAAAGTAGTTTAAAAATAGGACTTGGGCATGTTAATAAAAGCTCTCCTTTGTGTTTCTTTTCCTCAAGTATGAAATGAACATACTAAAACTTTCTAACCACAAAGGGTTATTATAAAAAGAAATGCATTGAAGTTGTAAACAATGGTTATATGAAAATGTAAGACGGCAGTTACACAGACTGTTAGCACTGGATTTTGAGGTAGATCAACGATACATGACAGTTTCACAGTAAAATTACTTATATTATGCGAGGACAACTTTGCTGCACTTTTTACTTTCCTTCTGCAAAGGAAATGGAGGTAAAATGCCAACAGCGTCCGATGGTATGCTACTGAATTGCATTTATTTTATCTAATTAGGCAGTAAATTTAAAATTTCAGTTCTCAAATCGTGCTATTTACAGTCAGATACAGGAAATACCCAAAATGTGAGCTTCCCTTGCCCAGGTAACCCTCATCTATCCTACATGACTTGGTTTCAGCTGAGAGTTAATTTTCTTTATAGTAGCTTGTACGGAGCTGTGTTTTGGGTCTGTGCTGGTAGCAGCACTGATAGCGAAGAGATGTTTTTGCTGTTGCTGAGCGATGCTCACACAGAGCCAAGGCCTTTCTGCTTCTCGCACCGCCCCGCCGGCGGGATGGCTGGGGGTGTGCGGGGAGTTGGGAGGGGACAGACAGGACACCTGACCCCAACTGACCAAAGGGATATTCCATACCATACGGCGTCATGCTCGGTTTATAAGGGGCTTGGGGAAGGAGAGAGGTGGCAGCAGTCTTTGGAATGATGGTGTTTGTCTTCCCAAGTCACCATTACGCGTGACAGAGCCCTGCTGTCCTGGGGATGGCTGAACCCCTGCCTGCCGTGGGGAGTGGGGAATGAATTCCTTGTTTTGCTTTGCCTGTGCACGCTTTTCGGTTTTTGTGGCTTTTTCGGCTTTTGTGCAGCTTTTGCTTCACTTATTGAACTGTATCTGAACCCACGAGTTTTCTCACTTTCACTCTTCTGATTCTCTCCCCCATCCCGATGGGGGGACTGACTGGCCGGGGTAAAACCACAGTACTACATGTTCCCTAAAAGCATTTGGAAGTCTTCTAACATGCTAAGAGAGTCGTTTCATCTGGATTCTGACAGCAACAAAGAAGTGTGCTTCATGCACATGGATTTAGAAAGAACAATGCCAAGAGAGAGAATTAAATAAACTAGCTGAAAGTGGGATTCTCAATAAATTGAGGGTCTTGTTCACATTGGTCACATCCAAAAAAATGTTTCGTCATAGCAGATAGAATATATCAACCCAGATGTGACTAAAAGAACCAAATGAAAAATACTTTTCTTATGGGGCCACTGAGCGTTACAGTGATGGCAACGAATCCTTGTTGCCTGCATGTCCCTTAGCACGAACAAAAACATTTGTGTTCTGAAATCAGTTGCAAGGCTTTCCTCACTGGCACCCTGGTGGTTTTTTCCTCTCAGTTCATCTCTTATAAGTCATTTATACACATTGATGACAGAAATACAGAGGAAATCATGGAGGGATCCTTTTTTAGCACTTTAGGATCATTTTCAAATTCTATTTAACATGTTGTTACTTTTACAAACATTCTCATATTGCCAGCTGAAAACACGCAATGCAGCACAACACATTGAAAATTATTTCAAAGGAAGGTCATCCCTGGACATTCTTCAACTAAGTAGCTTAAGGATGTGAAGTGTTCAATTTTTAAAGTATCTAGTAAGCATCTTGATTTATTTGGACTCACTGGCTCATGATGTCAGCCACTCCCGTAAATGTTTTCGAACCAACTAGTTAAAATCCTTCTGAACCAACCCCAGAAGTCTCCTTTGTCTACAGTAATCCTGATAAGAGTTAGTTTACTGGCAGTGATATTTAGTCCTCTCCAGCTGACCAGCACAGTCTCGCCGCTTCTGAATACTTCCTGGCAGCAGTTTTTATCTGTCTATTTTGCTTATACACACACGCATTATGAAATCTTTGGAGCAGAAATTTTTTATTATGCACAGAGAATCCAAGAACAATTGTCTCTGAAAGCATTAGCGGAGAATCTAGACTCCATTTATAGCAATACTTGATAATAGGAATAATAATACACTTTAGAGATTTATGTGTCTCTGTTGAGTAGAAATCACAAAATGCTATTGCACAGAAGAGGCAACAGTAACGCATGTCGTGAATTTGACCAAGAAACCAAGTGTATTTAAAGAAAAGGTAAAGAAAACAAATTGTTAATTTTCTGTATTTTCTGCAGGAGAAAAAAAGTAATCAAAGAAAGCAAGGTTTTTTGAAGGAAAAAGAAAAAAAGCATTCCTGACATTTCCATTGTAAGCCAGAGCATACACTTGTGTGTGCCTTTACACTATTGTGCCTACGTCAGAATATATACCAACTAGTGAAAGGGTTATCATGGTATTAAGAAGCTGAGCAAAATATTTGTTTAACAGTAGAATTAAATGCATCATAAATAAGCTATGGAGGTCTCACTTAGACTAAACCATATTGCACAGACCAGCTTGAAGAAATATTTCAAGATCTTAACCAAAGGAAAAAAGCAGTAAAAAAAGAAATCAGCCATTGGATGTGTTCCTTTTTAATAACTGCCTAATTCACTACTGGAAATCTGAAAGGTGTCTTCTTAACAAATAAATCATAAGTAAGTTTTTCTTGGGGCTGTGTGTGACGTTTTTTCCTGAATTTACTTTGATCAAAAATCAGTCTGGATTTTTCTACAATTTAAGATTATGGTAAAGGGTTTTTTGATCTTGAAGTTTGCTTAAGGTCCAATTCTGCAACTGTTGCTTACACTGGATTTTGCTAATGGAAGCAGTTTTGTTCAGGACTAGTTACAGAACTTCTCCTTAGGGTAAGCGAGCATCTTTTTAAAAGAATGATTATTGTTTGCGATAATCTGTGAATGGTCTGAGAATCTCAAGTCTTTGATGCACAGAGCAAACATGGAGGTATGGCAGTACAGGTGTCACTGTATTGCTATTACCCACTTGCATTTTCCGGGAAAATGTTAGTCTTATGATAAAGTCTCTAGAAGTGTCCCTTTTCATCTTCAGAAACTTCAAGTGCGTATAACACCTTTTTCTGCATTCTAAACACACATCTACACAGATCTACATTAATTCACAAACAAATTTCTTGCAGCCAGTTATGAGCTATCAGAAGGTAACCACATTCAGCCTCCACTGAAATGGGTCAGCTTCAAGCCAGTGACCTGGCAGTGAAAAATCCATTCTCACTCCCCTGAACATCCATCATCTCAGATAGCCTTTTTACACTGTAATTATTTATTTCCACTAAACTCTAAAGTACCGTATGATGCTTGGTAAGATACAGGCAATTTAAATTTTATATTTGATATTTCATCAAAATGCAGAAAAATCTTTCATGGTCAGAGCTTTTATTCTTCTGTGCAGTGATCTTTGCAATAAGAACACAATTTGAGAAAATACAAAAGAAGAAATACGGCCCACTGTGTGTGAAGATACTCTGGAAAAAGATTTTAATCAGAACATAAGGCAGTGGACAGTGTTGCCAAATATTAAAAAAAGACAAAGTCTTCATAACACATTTTACAAATACAGTTAACTTAATACAATCAAGTAGTGTTCTGTTATGGACACTGCAATTTAATTGTGTAGAATCTTTTCTTTTAACGAGAAAGAAGGCCAGAACTAAGCAAAATAATTTTATTTAGTAATTTTGGTTATACAATTAGATAGTTGCACAGTCCCTGACACCATACAGACTAAGCACTTAGTTTAACAATATATTTGACTGTTTAAATCAAGCAAGATGAGAAGACTCATATACAGAAACAGTTTCATGTAATATAGTTTCTGCCTGCCACCTCCAGTAATGAAATACGGAGATAGCCAGAATATTTCAAGTAACTGAGTAAAAAAACTTATCTCCTGCCAGCTCAAACATAGTTACTCACCGAATGTACAAACTTATTCCATTGCTGTGAAAGTAGCAAGTCTTTTTCAGTCTGCATCTTACTTTCATTTTGCAAAGGACTATGAGAGAGTTATGGTAGTGACTTCATGAGATACAATCACTCAATTGCTTTTGATTCCCTGACATACTTCAATCCTGACAGGAAAGTACAGGTGATAAATTCTTGCATTTATTTTATCTGGTTTTCTTTGAGTCGTAAATTAAAAATGCTAGTGTAAAAATGTTTCTAGCTCATCGCATCCTTTTCTTAGAATTCTTTCATTCGAATAGAGTCTTAATAATATCAGATATAAAAAAGGGAGTAATTGGGCTTTACAGCAGTCAAATAGTTAAAAAATAATATGGATTCACCACATTTGGGGAAGTTTCAAAACCAAGACCACCTGAAACAGAAGGACCTTTTGTTTATATTGAAGAAACACTAGGTAAGATATTCTGCTGACCTTGGGCAGATTTTCAGCAGAAGTTCAAATGAACTCTCAATGGAGTGCCCCATTGCTGAACACTCATGGTGGTAACAGTAACAGGAGAGACAACTGAGCAGAGGGACAAGTCAGTAACCTGAGAACAGAGGAGTTATCATCAAAGCCAGCCTTTCGTCACATACTCAGATCATGATTCCTATTGCAGTCATGGGATGTTAAGTACACAGAAAAGTTGTGAGACAGTCAGCATTAGCAGAAATATCCTTAAAACCTCTTAAAAAGGAAAAGCGTGGAAGGGAAGACTGAAAATACAAATAAAGTGTCAACCAAGGAAAGAAAGGATTAGGTATGATTTTTCTTCAGAATTATTTCATTTGATATAATGCCCTGAAAATGCCAAAGTAAAATTTAAAGCAACCTTTTTCCTCATTGTCCTCTCTCAGTAGACTGCTCTGGATTAACCCCTTTTTAATAGGGTCTGTAGTGATAGGACAAGGGATAATGGTTTTAAACTAAACCAGGGTAGATTCAGAGTAGATGTAAGGAAGAAATCTTTCACAATGAAGGTGGTGAAGCACTGGAACAGGTTGCCCAGAAAGGTGGCAAATGCCCCATTCCTGAAAACATTCAAGGTCAGGTTGGATGGTGTTAGTTGAAGATGTCCCTGCTCACTGCAGGGGGGGATGGACTAGATGACTGTTAAAGGTCCCTTCCAATACAAACCATTCTATGATTCTATGAACTGAAATACATTTTTCTGTAGGTATTAATTAATCAGTTTGTGTTGGATAAAATACATGTTGAAGTATTCTTCGTTCCAGTTTTTGGGCAGCACTGTGATTTATTCAGAATGCTGGAATTGGTCTGTTAGGGTTTTTGACTCAACAGCCTTGAACAAAGTATCTAAAATTCCATCCATAGGTCTGAAAAATTCCATCTGTGCAAGATGCATATAGATGAATGAATCACCACAGTCATTTATTATGGGCTACATCTGCTTCCAAGGTACAAATAGATTTAACTACACTGGCTAATTGAAAAATCTGCACAAAACATGCAAAAAAATTGCCTGGTACAATGTTAAGTTTGAACATCTTAAGTGAATGTCACCTTTGTAGCTTGCATAGTACCTTTTTTGAAAGTGAAAATATTTCCTTCTTTCCCCCTCATGCACCATCTGTCAAGCTCTCCCCAATCTACCTCACCTATCTACTTTCTTCTTTCTGCTTCCTGTGTAAGACCTTCTTGGCAGATATGTCTTTCTATTTAGTTTGAACTAAAGCAAGTTTTTCTGACGCTAAAGAAACTGGTTAGGAGTTGAGCATAGGTAGCACACAAGTTTTATTATATAGCTTCAGTTTCTGAAACACTAACTTTATAAAGGCTGTCAATATAAAATAATAATACAGTAGAATTTTATTTTAAGGGCAATTCATGCCTGAAGGCATGCTCTGTAACTTACTGTAGGTAAGCAATGATGTTGCAATTACAAACAGAAAAGGACACAATATATTTCTCATGACTGACACATTTATATATGCTTATGATGTGAAAATGGGATATACTGATATTGATTCTTACTTAGATCCTGTTTTGATATATGCTTTTATTTAGCAGACATTGACCTTTATGTGATCCCATCTATATGAGAGAATTTTTCCACACATTCAGAGTGATACAATATTGTTCCGAATGAACACTACCACAGTGTTCATTATTTGGCTAATTTACATAGTAATAACCCTATCTGATGTGCCATAACAGTACTAAAGAAAGTATAGCATACTAGAGATAGTATAGAGACTAGAGCTTAAATATGACACAGCTTTGTTATGGAGAATGGCGTGTTATATTGATCCGGGATGTTCTGTGAGGTTTTTAATTTCTTAGTTATTTAAAATACAGAACTTTGCAGGGGGAAAAAAAGTGTGAAGGCAGCAAACCTTGCTCTCTATGTTTATAATGAAAGAGAAACGGAAGTTTTGTGAGCACTGAAAGAGCAAGGGAAAGAACACGTTGTCAAATCCTATTCAGTAATACAGAACGCATGAGGAAAGAGAATGAGTAGATAAGTTTTATGCTGAATAGATATATTAATAATTTCATTCAGAAATTTTGTTTTGGTAACACAATTCTTTTGCATATACCGGAGAAGAAATGCCACAGTTCTATGAGAAGGATTGCAATGGAAACCCCGACCGGGTAGTATACTAAGTGGATAGACCAAGATCTATCTATGACACCGCGTTTCCAAAAAGGATAGTAAATTACTTTCAAATACATGAAAAGTAAATCTTATTAACATTTAAAGTAGAAGACTTGACTTTTTAAACAGGGAAAAAAAATCTTAGTGACTAGGTAAGACAGAAAAGAAATAAAAAGTGTTCATAAACGATTCTTTCCCTGACAACTGTGCTCTGGCAGGTGGGGTCCTTGTTTCACATGCTGAATTCATTTCAGCGAGATTAGTAACAGTTTGAGAAGAACCACCCCCTAGTACTCATGAAGCCACTTTTCTTTCCATCACCCCTGGCTGACAGCTGTGTATCACCTTTCTGCTCCTTCCAGCAAACTCTCCTTGAAGCATAGACTCTCATTTCCTACCTATGACACTGTGCCTGAACTAGACAGCTGAGAGGAAAGGGGACTTCTTGTCATGCTGAGCACCTTCTGTTTATTATTCAGGAACTTGCAAGGTCCAATAGGCATTCATTGAACTCAGGTTATTTTCATTGATTTAAGCCGGATTTTGCTTAATAATATAGACAAGAACACCATGTAAGCAAATGAGGAAAGGGCTTTTTCATATATGTACTCTTTTTGGATCATGCAGCTCAGTTTACAGGCGGTAAGGCATCATGTGGGATGGAAATGTCTGGTCATGAGAGTCCTCTCTTCCATTGGAGGAAATAATATTGCTAAATATATTAAACTCCCGAAGTTGGATACATAGTACACATGTATCCACATGTACATGGTACACAAAGCTTAATCAGAAATGAATCCTAATACTAGTAAAATGGGATAAAACCATCAATAAAGATCAGGAATCTTCATCTTGACGAAATCCAAGGGCTCCAAGTCCACAGTAAAGAGGATGTAATACTTTACAGACACAGGAGACTAAACCTTTATGAGCTCTACATACAGACAAGCACTGAGTTTCAATTCTTTGTCTCTGAAAACCCTAAACTTAGCTGTAGGTCTATGTTAATTGCAGCAGGATGAGGTACTGTATCCCATACTACAGAACAAACACTGAACCTTAGTGAAGGTGTTAAACAGCTTGCTTTCTAACTATCAGCTTTCCAAAATTCTAGTCATCTAGTTTTTTAACTATTTGGATTTGCAAATCCTAAACCAAACCATAACCTAAGATTAATTAAAGCTGGAGGAATAATTTGATACCTCTCAAAGAAACATGAGGCCTATGACACTGTAGAAGTCAGTTCAATTAAAATCTCTTTGAGCCCTACAGTACACTGAAGTCAATTGGGTTCTGGACTTATGTGCTATATATATTTTAATGCTATAGATTTATAAGCTGTAAGTCTAAACCTAATATTTATAAAAGGATCGATGACCACAATAAAAGAGGCATAATGACTTAGTCCCAGTAGAGACCTATGCCTTTTCTTCTTCTTTATGACCTGAAAATTGTTGAAGACATTGAGTATTAAATTCCAACATTAATCATCCTAGACTAAATTAAAACTGGGTTACCAATCTGTGAATGGTAGGTAAACCCAGGGCTTATGTAGAGACCAAACTTCTTCCTGATGTTTATGAATACCACAGTTGCTGCAGCTCTACTTTTGTCTACAGTTCTTCAAACCCTAATTCTAGCTTTAGGATCAGTTTTAGAACCAGAAGGACCAGTACCTTACTAGAAAACAGAACACAGTACTTTAACAACCACCTTTCTTTTACTTCTTTTACATAATACTGATGGCACTGAGATCTTATAACTAGTTTTGTGTACTGACACCAGCTCTGGGGTTAATGGAACTTGGACAACTAATTCCAACTACTCAAAACCGAGGAAGTTTAGTTCCCGATTTATCTCCATCTTTTCGCACTATGATATATTAACATCATCTAGGCTCCAGGTTTTTTAGTTTTGAAAACCCTAAGTTTTAAATTGCTAAATTTACTGCTGAAGAAACAGCTCAAGAAAACAGAAGGTTCAAGACCCCGTGGAGAGACAATTTCTTTCACCTTTTTTTGTCCTACGGTGCCAAAGTCATGTTGGCTCTGGACCAGTGAGCCTGGAAATCCTGTTTCTAACTCCAGTGTTAAACCCATGCTTCACAAAGCCAAAATGCCATCCTACACAGCTTAAAAAAAAAATAAAAAAATAAAAATTAAAAAGTTTAATCACCATTATAGGCTAGCCCTTTTCTGAGCTTTTTGAACACTTTAATTGCCCTTTAATTATTTCAATCTAAATTCAGGAGTTCCTCAGGTTATAGGCATGAAACTGCAATTCAATGACTTTCTGCCTTGAGTTCTGTGGATTTGAAGTCAATAGTGCAGTTCAAGTACTGCTCAATAGGAAGATAACAACATCTAAAGAAGCGCCAGACTTATCCCACCTGGCTGATCCAGATGAGACAAAAATCCCTGCTGACCTCCATATGGTCATCATTCCACCCTAGCAAATATTGAAGACAAATGGGATGTTTCACTTTTGTTTGGGATCCAGTAACACAAACCATTACCCTAATTTCAATCCAAACCTTTAATCAAAATAACTCTCTCTGTAATGGTGCAGCTTTTTCTGTTCCACTTTGTCAGTACAGCATAAAATAGGATAAATGCCATAAAAGAAAAATTACCTTACCTGATTTTTTTTATTATTATTTATTATGCAGACTTAAAGTAATCTATTTGACTAACCTTCAGCCTGAGATAGATTGGTGAAGAAAAGTGTGATGTGGAAAAGTGTCTTGTTTCTGAAGTGAAGATAAAATGCTTCTCAAAAGTTGACATAAACAGAGGTAATCTGCAAGATCAAAATGTTGTAAATATGAGGCTCCCTAGCTCACTCCTGTTTAGAGAATGTTTTTCTCATTCCTGCTGCTTGAAAAAAAAAATAATAAAAAACCCTACTCTTTTCCAGGCCAGCTGTCTCTGCCAGTTTAGAGGCTCAGAAAATAACTATTCAGGTATTTGAGTGTCCCTCCCCTCATTAGTACCTGAATAACTAGTTTTACCTAGAAACATAAAATAATCTTTTAGAACATTTTATTTTCTTTTTTTTTTTTTTCTCTATGGAGTTACCCCAGGTTTTCTTTACTATTGCATATGTGTGTATTTAACCTATATACACAAATAACAGTAGCTCCTAGGTCTGATGATTGAGTCCCCTCAGTAAACTCCTCTTTAGATTCACTGGGCGCACAATGATTGTCAAGAAACTGAGATTGTTTAGCGTTTCATTATACCAACGCTGATATATGACTATTATTTTGACATTGTTGCCCTGAAACTCTTGAAAAGCACTGTGAAAGGCTACCTAATCAAATAGTCTGTGATATTTTACATGGCAAGAATTCTCTAGGGCAAAAGAAAGTCAATAAAAATAATTAAACTATGGAAAGTTGAATATTCTTGCTCAAATTCCATCAGATAGAGAGATGCATGCAAAGGTGATCCTAAAGATTTGCAGGGAGTTTTGCAAAAGTTTGGTTTAGGTAGAAAAATGCCAGCACCCTCCCAAATGTGTATCTCATAAAAATTGCCTCCTTTTCCTCTTTAAAAAAGGGGGAGGGAGGGGAAGGTGGACAGTTGTGGTTCAACCCAAGTTTGCAGAGAGTAGGCAAGAACAGCCAGAAAGGCTGAATTGTTTTTTTATTCCCCTGGTCTGCCTCTACACAAGAGAAAACAAAATAAAGTGGTAAAGGAGTATACATCCTTGACTGCAGGCCAGGGAGAGGATGATTACCAAGTTTTTGGGAGTTGTTTTGTTTTGCTTTCCAAAGGCTACAACTAATCGAGATGCTTGGGAGTCTTTTCTGAAGTGCTGTCATAAGACATTGGGGCCAAATGAGGAAAAGGAGAATGGCCAGGGCAGAGCTTCTACTAATTAGCCTCCTTCTCTCTGTGTAAATGCAATTTAGATAGGGTACAGGTTTTGTGCTAGCTTTTTGTACTGTAGAGAATTTTATTCTTACCATAAAACCAGTGTCAGATCAGTTCATATTTAACTGACAGAGAACTTGCTTGAAACTGCGCGTGACCCCATGACTGAGAAGATGTACTTGCCCTCTGCCACAGAGGCTCAATGTTTATGGGACCTTGGTGGCTCCCGAGTCACAGGCTGCTATTGTGTCCAGAAGTGCTTTTTTTGAAGCTGCACTTGGTGTAGCAGTTGCCACAGTTTCGCCCTCATAAAGACCAGGCCATAATTATCCTCACCTTTGCCATCTCTGAGACGGTGCAATTCAAAGGGGCAATTTGGGTCTTTAAAGCTTTAATGCAGCTGAGGTCCCTACAATTTGAAATTAGCTTCTCCTTTCCAAAATGGGAGCTGAGAGATCAGTCCAAAGTACTTCAGATATCATTCCCCATGTGCATACCTGGAGGTAGTAACAGGAAAATTTCTCTAGAGGACCCTTGACTTCAGTATTTACTTCCAATCTACTGACTTATCCAGTTGATTTATCAGCTCATGTTTGTTAAATATAGAGCAAACAAGAGTTGAGATCTATGAGGCTAGGTTTTGAGGTAGATTAGTGAGAAGTGTTAGTGCCATAATGCCTTACCGGGACATGATGATGATGATGATGGAATATATTTTCTGATTGTCTTACTATTTTATGACAAGTGTTCTCTCATACAATTGTTTGCTGGCAGTCTGATACCACATTTCTTTTTTAGTTTTTGGGAAATAAATCCAAAGTTGAAGGATCCATGTTTCTCTGAAAACTCTCTAATCCAGAGAACTATTTTTGTATTGACAGCTGAGCTAAAAGTTGTTTCAGCTTAGGTAGTTTCATAAGGACAAGTATATATTAATAGATGACAGGGAGTACCAAACATATTTTGCTATAATGGTTGTAAGACTGCAAGTTTTTCAGAGGAGTACGTGCTGCCCTCAGCACTGAAGTGTGATTTCAAGTTTCCTTTCCTATAGGTTAGCTAAATGTAACAGAATATATTAATTTTCTTCAGGATAACACATCAGAAAGATACCCTGGGAAGTTTAATCTTTAAATGTGACAGTCCACAATGATTATAACAGTTTTATTGACACTATTTCCAAGAATGAAAATCAAAGGGCAGAGGAAACATGAAATAGAAATGGAATATTCAGTACCTATCAGAATGACTTTGTCAATACTACTTATGATGTTAGAAACCTGTTTTAGAAGGTAAAACTATATACATCAAGAAGACTTAGGAATACACTTGCTTGGACATCTTGGCTCCAACACTTTATCTGCAATGCTAAGCACTGTTACCCATCGTTGGAGAGTGACAGCATATTCCTTTATTCTTCATGTGAAGTACTTACTGTCAGGCTAGCATGTCTGCAGCAGGAAATCCAAATCAGAAGCCCCTGGTTTTTTTGTTATCCTTAGCAGCTACTTTTGAGAGATGCTCCAGTCCTACTCATAGGAGATTAGTGCAATTAACCACCACTGCACTTTTCCAGGCAGACAATTAAAGTTTACCAAAAAAAAAAAAAAAAAGTCTAAACAATCTGCTGCTCTGGCCTTTCATAATATAACTCAGCAATCAACCACAATATGGCCATGAATCCAAAATTATGAAATTTTTGCAACTGTACTGAGCAGAAGTGTCGTTTACATTTGTTTCCAGCCCTTCACTATAATGCCTTTAAAGTGTTCCCCTTTTAGCTCCTTTCTGGAATGCTACTTTCAATGCAGTTTACTTTATGAAGATCACTTTGAAGCAGTTTTCACAGAAGGAAAGATAATTTGGCCCAGTGGCACTTGGATAATGCCTTAGTATAATTCCATTTAGAGTCTTCAAAAAGTAACTCTGAGATGCTAAGTAAATCAATCAGCTATGTCTACTGTGGAAATCTACAAGGCCAGAGATTTTTGACATTAAACTTTCCAGGCAGGTTCATTCAAAGTGATCATTCCCAGGATGAATTGGCTTGTGTGCACTATTTGGAAATGTACTTACTATTTATATACTGCAGTTTGTGTCTGCGCTTCCTAACAGAGAATGTACTGCACGGTCACTTGGCTGATAGATTTTAGTGGCGTTTCTTATAGGAAACAATGATCCAATGTCTTCAGAAGTCAATTTGACTTTTGGAGGAAGGCCACAACTTTAAGGTCCTTAGGGATAAATGGTGTCATAAAATAACATTTTATCTGCTGAGAATCTCAGAGTGCTTTACAAATTTTGTGTTACACTCTCTCTCTCTCAGGTAAATAACTTTTAAAGCAGTTTCTATAGTTTTCCTAAACTTTTAAAAACCCCACCATTCCAGATATACTTCAGGCCCCTGCCTTCAGCTGATCCCTGCCACTCAGCGGTGCCACCCCTCCTGGACTTTGTCAAGGAGCAGTAATTGGTTGGGGCTTACTTTGAATCAGGTAGAACCACAGTATAAATATGCCTCGTTGGTTATGATTTACTATTTTGGAGAGGGAACTTATATTTTGCCTTTTTTTTTTTTTTGGTGCCTTAAAAAATACAGCTGCCCTGAAAAAAAGAAAAAGGGAAGGAAAAAGAACAAAGGGAAGAGTAAGAAAAGAAAGAAAGAAAGGAAGAAAGAAAGAAAGAAAGAAAGAAAGAAAGAAAGAAAGAAAGAAAGAAAGAAAGAAAGAAAGAAAGAAAGAAAGAAAGAAAGAAAGAAAGAAAGAGAAAGAAAGAAAGAAAGAAAGAAAGAAAGAAAGAAAGAAAGAAAGAA
>VWZZ01006632.1:244596-384327 GCA_013399095.1 Psophia crepitans
GTGCTGTGCTCCCCTGGAGGCAAGGTGTCTGCGGGTGCGTCTGATGGGCCATTGCAAACTTAATTCCCCGGTGAGCCGGCAGGGGCGATTCGCGGCGAGTAAGTGCGTGCCTTGGGGTGACTTTCTTCTTTTGTCTGCACTTTAACTCCGCGTCCCGCCTCGCCTTCCTCGCCGGATTCCTCCCAAAGCCGCGGGGCAGGGTGTGCAGCGCGGCGTTCGGCAGCGGCTGCCTCGGAGGTCCCGGCTGGACCCGGCAGCCGCTTCTGCGGCTTGGTTTTGTCTGCCTCTTTACGGCAATTGGAACAAAGCAAAGCCTCGTTTGAAAGGTGCACTTGCTAATCTTGTGGTGTAAGTGACAGTGTGTCTTACCGCTAGTAATATCCCCCCGCTGTAAACTTTTTTTTTTTTTTGGGGAAACGCATTAATAAATCAAAAACCGCTGCCTTCTTATGGCAGGTTTTCCTGCGGCTCAAACTACTTGCATGCGAGTTGTTCCGAGGCAGTGGCATGGGAAATATTACCTGCACTCCTTCGCCACCTCTGCTGTCTTTCTGCAGAGGAGAATAGTGCTGTGTCACAGATGTGTGTTTCCTATTTACCTGTCTAACCGTGTGGAAATATTCAGCTATTTAGGGAGTAAAATACCTTTCTTTAACACTGAAGACTCATTTTTAAGTCTTTGTTTTGTTCTCGGTGAAATCCTGTAATATCTCACGCTTAGGAGACTGGAAGGTAAGCTTTAGTAGTCGTCCCAGTAGTAGGATAGTCTCCTGGGTTTTATATCTTAGCATGCAAAAGAACTTTATATGTCTGTTATCACTGCGATCAGTGCAAGTAAGCAAACATAAAATCCCTTTATATCCCTGAAGATTTACATAGGTGTTTTGTTTTTTTTTTAAGACTGAGTTAAAGCTCAGTAAGGCTATTTTTGTCATCGCAAACTTTAAAGTGCCATGTTAAATTTCAGTCGAACTCTTTAATTCTCAGAAATGGGAGATCTGCTTTTCCTTGCACAACTGGTGAGTTCAGTATTAGATACACTAGCAAATAACTGCCATACAAGTAAATGGCAAAATTGTGTGGGAAACTTTGTTTCACTCCAGATTCAGAATCTTGACGTGCTGTTTGAATACAGCTGCTACGTTTTCCTTTTAACAACAAAGATCTTGAAAGCATAAATCAGAGTGTCTCGTGAGATTAAATTGTAACGTGGAGAATACAAGCACAAAATTTACTGGAATTTGGTCACAAGTTAAAACTGTTATGTTAATCTCTGTGACAATGTACATTTTTTGAATAACTTACCAGCTTTACTGAAGTAACGTTACCATATGCGGTTTAATTTTCTGGATGCCAAAACAGTTGGATACCATCCCTCCCAGAAAATCAAAAGACACTGTTAAGTTTGGTTTTGTTTTTTTTATTGGAAACTTAACCATGTTGAAACAACTAAACTTGATTTTTTTCCCCTCTAATCAGACTACATAAATAATTGCTCTGAACAATTGAAAGAGTAGCTGTAACTACAGTTAGTACAGCCACGTGATCTCTCTGACTTCTACAGTAGGAACCCTCTCATGACAGTTTAGTTGCTGCAGTAATAACTTTTAACTTTTCACGGTACGTTCGTGCCAGATGGCATCAGTTGCATATGCTGATCAAAACCAACCTTTAAAGTAAAAAGGTGATGTTTTGATTGATAGAGACATTTTAGTGTTAATAATGTAATATTACAAATTAAAGAAGCTGGTGCATGTGGGGGGGAGAGGGAACCCCTGCTGCATTTGTTAAAAGTTAGTGGAAGTAAGATTTCAATAGACGAGCATTGTAGAAACAGCAGTAAAGAATCTCAAAGTCCTCAAAATGCTTTCTGATGTTCCCTAGAGGGTTGTAACAGGCCATGCTCACAACCTCATCCTGCTAATGTAAACAATTAGTCTTACAGGAGGTCCTTCTGGACTTAACTGGCAGATCTTGCCTGTAGGAAAGGGATAGCAATGGGACTAAGACTCATCGCAACTTGTGCTGCGTGGCCTGATTTAGGTTGGTTTTCTACTTCCAACCTTGATTTGATTGTTGGGGAAGTAAATCTCTCAATGTATGTTCCCCATTGATATATTATGTGGAAGATAAGATTGTTTTCTCTTTTCTTTTTCTTTTTTTTTTTTTTTTTTTTTTGTTTGGCTTGCTTGGCATTGAGATTGACATTTACAAAATTCTGTATTTTAGGCTTAAAACTTTCAGATCTCAAATTACGAACTTTGAAGTCTTAGATACTGTAAACATACCGCTAAGAGAAACAGTCTTTTATATGACTGGTGTCTTATCTAACTGGTCTTCATTTGTAAGTTATAAATTTGAGACTGCTAGCCCCAAAATTTTGTGTTTTGTTGTACCTTTACTGTAAAGGTAGTTCACAATACTAACTTGTGTTAGCATTTTCCCCATATATATATATTATGTTAAGAGTGCTTAATTTTTTAAGTAGTAAAACTATCTTATGTCTCCCAACACAGAATATGCATATAAATAAAAATTACCTGAATATGCATATAAACAAAAAATATCCCAATAATAATTCCCAAATAGGAAATCTGACTGAAAGTAGCTTTTCGGAATAAATACGGTGTGTGCTTCTTATAAACCTAGGGCTATCATGTTTTGTTAAGCTAACAGCTGCCTTACGTGTTGAAAATGAATGCAGAAAATCCTAAACTGGTAATATTCCAAATAAAATAAAAAAACGGGTAACTCAGAGTGTAGCCTTTGGCTA
Organism: Psophia crepitans; assembly: GCA_013399095.1. Classification (NCBI taxonomy): domain Eukaryota; kingdom Metazoa; phylum Chordata; class Aves; order Gruiformes; family Psophiidae; genus Psophia; species Psophia crepitans. The sequence continues at coordinate 247,370 of VWZZ01006632.1, forward strand.
AAATGTTTCTGAAATTCAGTCATTCTGGCTCACTGTAATGAGCTATCTGAGTTTATATCTAACACATTATCACTTTATCTTAACACTTTCATACTCACCCTTAGTATTTAACTGTCTGTACAACTGGTATTGTTTAACACTTTAGATATTTATCAAGATTATTATGGTGGTTTTTGGATAATCCTGGATCAACGTCTTTTAGTTTCCAGTAGCTTTGTAAATTATGACAAGATGGAAGAAGTGTCATGTTACAGAAGTGACTGATTTGTTTTTATCTAACATGGTTGACTGCTCAATTGATAGATTCTCTTAAGATCTCCACAGTGACTCAGCAAACCATACAAGTTTCCGTTGAGGAATGGATTCTCTTACTGGTAGTTGCATCATCACATGTAATATGCTGCCTGTTGCCAGTTCTGAGCAGACTCCACTTGAAGTTATTACAGAAAAGCAGCAAAAAGTGCTTAAGGTGTTATGGCACAGAAAAATATTTACAGTAATAGTAAAACCTACACGTGTGTTCAACTTTGAATTTTAATGAGGAGTTTGAATACCTTAATGCAGTCTAGTGCATTATAGTGTAGTACACGTTGTGTCTAATGTGCCTGAGATGTGAGGAGCAAATGATAAAAGATACGGGCAGGTACAATGTTTTACATAATAAATACACCTCTTCAGACAGCTTGTTGCTGAATGTAAGTATAGGCAGTGAGTTATGGGATGCTATAGCATCAGAGGTGAATCTGGGTTTTGGATTTCAACATAATAAAAAAATAATGTAACTGAGGGACAAAAGAGGGTGAGATCTGATCATTAAGTAGTTTTTGATAATTAGTAGTCAGCTTCCAAAATTCCAACTGGATGGAGTAAAAGAGCATGTTTCTGTTGATTATTTTAAAATGATGTAATAATTTCTTGACATGTCTTTAGGACAGTCTAATGGTGTCTTAAATTTCTTGGAGTTTTGGAAGTATTGATATCAGTTACTTATTGCAGGGTTTGGTTTTTGGGGTTTTGTGTGGTTTGGGTCTGGTTTACTTATTTATTTTATGAAAATGTTTGTTTACTTGGTAGTATATTAGACCCAAGTGCCAGTTTATTCCCAGGACAAATCATGGCCTGGTAATAAGAGTAGATAGGGGAGGAATAATACTGTTAACCCATTGAAATGGTGGCTATTCCAACCTCACTCTCATTTACCCTTCCAATCTTTCCTTCATCCAGCGTTAAGACCTTGTAAGTAGTGGTTCCAGCTAGTGACCTACTTTTAAAAGCTCATACACTTCTTATTGTTTGCTCATTCACTTTTTATTGTTTGCTATGGTTATAGCTTTAATCATGTAACTTATGGGAGACAGACACACTTTTTTTTTCCCTTCCAAAAGGATATTAGCTAAGTTTTCATTGTTCTTCTCCAATATTTCCTATAGCTTATGTGGATCTGAGTCTTAAATTCTTCTCTTACTAAAATCATCGACTTAGTAATGACTGTGACTGAATTAGATTCTTCTGAGATTTTTGCAGTGAACTGTTGACACAAGCAGATTAATTTACTCTAGTGCTTTCTGGTTGGCAGAGGCACTCCGTGGAATTCCAGCCAATGCAATCTTTCATGTATCTACCTGAGCAGGTAGGTATTAGGGGAGAGAGAAATGACTATAAAAATGTGAGGGGAGGAAGCTGACAACATAATGGGATACCTTTTGAGCTGAGATGAACAGAGCTACTGTGGGGATAGGCACTGAGGAGAGACTGACAGGGTGAGGGCAAACTAGGACTGAAATGTGGGCAAAAAGGTCAGGAAGAATGAAAGAAGTGTATGGTTAGAAATTAGTATGATTTGTATAACAGACTAGCCAGGGAAGATGATGTTAAAGGAGAGGTAAGGGAAAAATATTTGGGTTAAGTAGGAAAAGGTGAAAGAAAAGAATGTGTACAACTTAAAGTAATCACATCAAAGCTAGATTGCTTTGTATTTGCTGGGAAGAAATTCCCCCCCCCATTTTTTTTACAAGCTTGTGCTTGATGAGAAAGCATGCTGAAGCTTTGACTTGTTATCTTGTGAACTTTGAGGAGTAAAGACTGTTGCTATAAACCCAGATGAAGAAGGTGGTTCCAAAGGTCTTGTTCCTGAGGTTTTTACCTTTCTTCCCACTGCAGTCTTGCTGGGATTTAGGCATTGGAAATGATACACTGACTTTTTCAAAAGGGAAAGCCAGTGTGGATGTTACCATGTGCGTCTTGCTCTTTCCCTGTCATTTTTGAGGAGTCTTTGAGAAACATGTCATAATATTTCCTCCAATTATTTTGATAGATTCCTGTTCTCATCTTGTGTTTCAGATCCATTCTGAGAAGGGACTAAAGGAATAGGTCTCATTCTTTATTGATTTTACAACTTGCTGTTGCTTGATTAAAATGGTTTTTATGATATGCACTGCTATCTAGGATTCTTATAAGGGTACTTGGAGACGGAGAGAATACATTACATACAGAATTATTATCTGTTTATATTTTTTTATAATTCTTGAAACAGGAGCTTGTAGAATGCTTGGAAGAATTCGTGGTAACTTCAAGCCAATTCTTACATTTTTCTTCCATGTCATTAGCCATTTTACAATCTAAGTGAAATGAGGAAGAAGAATTGTCTGTCAGAAGACAATGTTGCATGTGAAGGAGAGGACTGGAGTGAATGTTCACTACTCCAGATTAGTTCAGATCTACTTTACTCACAGACAGTGTGGGCATATTTCTTCTAAGATGTTGCTTCTTGAATAGAATAAGTAGTTCATTTGAAGTTAACTTCGTGCATTTCCCTTGTGTAATTCCAAGACTTTGGTCTTGTGCATTCTTGGCATTTTTTAGGGAGTTTTAATTTATCTGCTTTTCTGTTACTGTAAATCACATTGAAATTTTCTGCAAAAAAAGGATATAACAACCTAGATGTGTAACTTGAAGCTTTTTGGGTTTGTTTGTTGTTTTTTTTTTTTTCAAGTGTGAATTCTAAACTGAACATTAATGTTATTTGAATAGTATTTGAACAGTCATAAGTCTTAACACGTCTCTCTCTTGTTTCAGGGTTTCTTTGTAATTGCTGCCATGGGAAGATACTTGACTATGCTGTTGCTGCTGATGCTGCTGGTGCAGCACTTTGGAAACTGTGAAGGAAATCAAAGGCCACATAATGCTTCACCAATGCAATTTACACAAGCACAGTATAATGCCACTGTGTATGAGAATTCTGCAGCCAAGACTTATGTTGGGCATCCAGTGAAAATGGGCATTTACATTACAGATCCGTTATGGGACCTGAGATACAAAATTATTTCTGGTGACAATGAGAACTTGTTCAAAGCTGAAGAATATGTTCTTGGAAACTTTTGCTTTTTGAGAATACGGACCAAGGGAGGAAACACAGCTATCCTTAATAGAGAGGTAAAAGACCATTATATGCTGACTGTTAAAGCAGTTGAAAAAAATACAAATGCTGAAACACGCACGAAGGTGAGGATACAGGTGCTGGATACAAATGACTTGCGGCCTTTGTTTTCTCCAACATCTTACAGTGTTTCTTTGCCTGAAAACACAGCAATAAGGACGAGCATCGCAAGAGTCAGTGCAACAGATGCAGATATAGGAACAAATGGAGAGTTCTACTATAGCTTTAAAGAAAGAACGGATGTGTTTGCTATACATCCGACTAGTGGAGTGGTAGTTCTGACTGGTAGACTTGACTACTCGGACACTAAGCGTTACGAGATGGAAATTCTTGCAGTGGACCGTGGGCTGAAGCTGTATGGTAGCAGTGGCATAAGCAGTATGGCAAAACTAACTGTTCATGTAGAGCAAGCAAATGAATATGCCCCCGTTATTACAGCTGTAACATTGACTCCATCAGAATCAGACAAAGACCCAACTTATGCAATTGTAACTGTAGAGGACAGTGATCAGGGTTCGAATGGGGAAATAGCATCATTAAATATCGTTGCAGGTGACCCGCTTCAGCAGTTCAAAACAGTGAGGTCTGTTCCAGGAGGTAAAGAATACAGAATAAAAGCCATTGGTCACATCGATTGGGAGAGCCACCCTTTTGGATACAACCTTACCCTTCAAGCTAAAGATAAAGGAAATCCCCCACAGTTTTCTTCTGTGAAAGTTGTTCATGTGACATCACCACAATTTAAGTCTGGTCCTGTCAGATTTGAAAAAGAGATATATAGAGCGGAAATAAGTGAATTTGCCCCTCCAAACACACCTGTGATAATGGTGAAAGCTCTGCCTAGTTACCCACACTTAAAATACATATTTAAAAATACACCGGGCAAAGTAAAATTCAGTTTGAACACTCACACTGGTCTTATTACCACTTTAGAACCCATAAAAGCACAATATGCATCCCATTTTGAACTTGAAGTTGTGACAAGTGACAGAAGAGCTTCTGCAAAAGTATTAATTAAGGTACTAGGCATGAACAGCAATCCCCCCGAATTTACGCAGACATCCTATAAAGTCTCCTTCGATGAGAATGTGCCAATAGGTACGAGTATCATGAGAGTAAGTGCAAAAGACCCTGATGAAGGGGAGAATGGTTATGTGACCTATAGCATTGCAAACCTAAATCCTTTGCCATTTGTGATTAACCATTTCAGTGGGATTATTAGTACCTCAGAAGACTTGGATTATGAATTGATGCCAAGGGTTTACAATTTAAGGGTTCGAGCTTCTGATTGGGGTATACCATATCGTCGAGAAGTTGAAGTTCCTGTTACTATTATTTTAAATAACCTGAATGACAATATACCTCTGTTTGAGAAAATAAATTGCGAGGGAACGATCCCCAGGGATCTTGGTGTTGGAGAACAAATAACAACTGTATCTGCTATTGATGCTGATGAGCTCCAGTTAGTGAGATACCAGATTGAATCTGGAAATGAACTGGATTTATTTAGCCTGAATCCAAATTCTGGAGTACTTTCACTCAAACAGTCTCTGTTAGATGGCCTAGGTGCTAAAATGTCTTTTCACAGTTTGAAAATTACAGCTACAGATGGAGAAAACTTTGCAAAACCATTGTATATCAACATAACTGTAGCTACGAGTCGCAAACCTGTCAATTTGCAATGTGAAGAAACTGGTGTTGCCAAAATGCTCGCAGAGAAACTCTTACAAGCAAATAAATTGCACAACCGTGGAGAAGTTGAGGATGTTTTCTTTGACACTCACTCTGTGAATCTGCACGCACCTCAGTTCAGAAGTACTCTCCCCAGTAGCATTGAGATAAGAGAAGACCAACCTGTGGGCTCCAGCATAATACTTATGGATGCTACTGATCTTGATACTGGCTTCAATGGAAAGCTAGTGTACGTTATTTCTGGAGGTAATGAAGACAGTAGTTTCATTGTTGATATGGAAAGAGGAGTGCTGAAAATTTTATCTCCCCTTGACCGAGAAGTAAAGGATAAGTATACTCTGAATATTACTGTCTATGATCTGGGAGTACCACAGAAGTCTGCCTGGCATCTCTTAGATATAAAAATTTTGGATGCTAATGACAACCCACCAGAGTTCCTGCAAGGCAGCTATTTTGTTGAAGTAAGTGAAAACAAAGAGCCAAACAGTGAAATAATTCAAATTGAAGCTACTGATAAAGATTTGGGGGCTAATGGAGAAGTGAAATATTCTCTTCTGACAGATACAGACAAGTTTACTGTTAATGCTGTGACAGGAGTTGTGAAAGTTGTAGGGGTTCTGGATCGTGAAGAGCAGCACGTCTATTTCTTGAAAATAGAGGCTAGGGACCAAGCTACTGAAGAACCTCAATTATTTTCAACCGTTATTTTGAAAGTGTCTGTAGAAGATGTTAATGACAATCCTCCAAAGTTTATTCCTTCAAATTATCATGTGAAAATTCGAGAAGATCTTCCAGAGGGAACTATTATTACGTGGCTAGAAGCCTATGATCCAGATTTAGGCCAGTCAAGTCAAGTACGATACAGTCTTCTGGACAGTGGAGATGGCACTTTTGATGTTGACAAACTAAGTGGAGCAATACGTATTGTGCAAAGACTGGATTATGAAAAGAAACAACTTTATAACTTGACTGTGCGGGCCAAGGACAAAGGAAAGCCCATTTCATTGTCCTCTACGTGTTATGTTGAAGTTGAGATAGTTGATGTGAATGAAAACTTGCACCCTCCACGGTTCTCTGTGTTTGCAGATAAAGGCTTTATAAAAGAAGATGCCCCTGTTGGCTCCTCAGTAATGACAGTATCTGCTTATGATGAAGATGTAGGACGAGATGGGGAGATTAGATATTCCATCAGAGATGGATCCGGTATAGGAGTTTTTCGCATAGATGAAGAAAAAGGTAGGTGGCTTTCTGTTATTTTTGTATTATAAATAAAATCATATGCTAGCAAAGAGATAAGAGAAGCAGCACGGTTGACATAGATGTTCTTGTTGGGACAAAAAGATGTTGCCAATAATGTGTACAGTTCTGTCTCTAACACTTGAGTGAAATTACATACATTTGATAAGCAATCTTCCTCTGTTGTCCTCATTTCTATCCAGCCTACCTAAAGCCATTCTTAGATTTTAAAATCTGTGCCACCTGGCAAGAATAAGAATACTGTTGACGTAGAACGAAGATCTGCCTCATGTGAATGCTTGTCATGTGAACAGTGGAACTGTGAAGCTAAGGCAGCAAACTGCTTTCTGCAGGGATCTTCGTGCATTTTAATCTTAAGCAACGTCTCTGTTGCTTCATTTACTGGAGGCACATGTGGGTGTGATATTGCTATACATGCTAGTTTTGGTAGTTATCTTTCAGAGTTGTTATAGGTGCTCATCTGTGGGTTAATAAGCAGTGCCTTCTTCATGGAAACGCTTCTGTCAAAGAAAGCACAGATGCAGCCTTCAAAAAAATTTCTATAAATGAAACAGACTGAACTGTTGACTTACTAATAACTGTGAAAATTATTCCAGTGTCATGTGTTCAGAAGAAACATGATTTCAGGAAAATTCTAGTGCTGTCTTCTAACACTTCGGACATCTGTGTAGCTAACCATTCATTTGTCTCTGATAAAAATAGAGCATTGATATTATGTTGCTGTCCAGGTGCCTTAAAATTAATTGAGGAGGAATCTTTTGCAAAATTCAGCTATGGGTAAATTGCAATATATGTGATTGCTGTCTTCAAGAAAAGAACTTGCAACTGAGAATAAAAACATGGCAATCATATCTGATTCATCCAGTAGCCATAATATGTGTTCTGTATGCTTCCCACAATTGTGAACGTGGGTAATACAGCCTCAAAGTCACTTTATGCTTCAAGGTTTAGGTGAACAAGCTGTTACTGCCAGTCTATTAATTTGTGTATTGTTATGCCTGTTTTTTTTAAATACATTCAAGTTTTACTTTGTGCTATAATAACTTTAGAAAAGTATCTAGTTGTCCTACAGTATGAGTCTGAGTTTGGTAATTTATTGTCCAAGTGATAACTAATCAGAATGAGAGTGAAGAAACATTTTTAGTTTGACACCAATATGCGCATGTGTACCTGTTTCTGTCTGTGTGGACAGGTGAGTGTATTTTAGTGACGCTGCTGGGGCAGAATTAGTTGACTGTATTGCCTCTTTACTCTTTTGGCACAAGGCTAGTTTGCTTTACTGAAGGATTGCTGTGAGTTTAAGGAAGGTCCTTTTTATCTGCCAGTTTTACAGAGTTGGCAGACCTTGGGGCAAAACCAGCTTCTATTTAATAATCTTGTCCAGAACAGTGGCTCTGTATTGTTTGTATTCATATCTGGTATCTAGTGCCTGCAGTTCTTCAGGGATGAAAGTAAGAGAGGCTTGGTGGGCAGGGGGTGGTGGAGGAGAGAGTTTGCTAGTTCTAATCTTGGTGAATGAATTCCACTTAAGACACTGGTGTGGGGAAGAATGTGTTTGATAGGTGTGGGGGTTTTTTCTGTCATATTTTGATCTAAAGGAACTGAGGAAAGAATGTGGAGTATCTATGTCTTGATGCTTTTTTTTTTTTTTTTTTTGCTAAGAGGCCATCGTAATTGTTACAGAAGGCACTCTATATTGCAGTATCTGAATATTTGTCATGTTTTTCAAAATGGACTGGCCTTGATACAGTGAGCAGACTGACGATTAGCCAAGAAAGCCCATTAAAGAATTTGTGAAAGAGGAGATCTGGCAAGCAACTCGGTAGCTTTTTCAGCTTGCTAAGGGGCTTTTCTGACTTTACCCCTGGCCTACATGTCTCTGCTGGCTTCGAAAGCATCATACTATGCTTTTAGTTCAAAGACAGATAAATAGATTTAGGAAGTTAATTGTAGTCAACACTTAACTATTCTCTGACTTAGAAGTATCCTTTTGTGCCTTGCTTCTCAGGAATCAAGGACAATAATCACGTTTGCAGAAAGACAAGATGATTGATGAGGACGATATAGAAGCAACCAATAGCTAGTTCCATGCATGGTATTTTTTCTGACTTTTCCATGTTAATCTTTTTTTTTTTTAATTTTACATTTCAAAAGATAGGAAATTGTTTTAGTGTTTGATGTTTGTACCTGTAATTCTGGAATTTTCACAAGGGAATTTAATATATCTTTGCCACTAATTCTTGAGTACTTTTTTCGAAGATTTACTTTCTGTTTAGGTCAGCTGGTTTTCAGAGGTTTTGTTTTTCTGCAGTCCTATCCAAACTGTTAGAAGTAAATCTCTCTAACAGGGAGCCCTAATGCACCAATACTCCCAAACTCAGGTGTTGCTTTGGTTGCTTTGTTGCATGATGCTTTTCAAGAAGATGCAGGGGAAAGTATATTGGGGTGAATTTGGATGTCAGATGTATTTTGCCTTTCATGTAAGTATTTTTTTAGCCTGAAAAAGCAATAATGGTCAGGAAAGGAGGAGAGCAAGATGAGAGACATCTATAAAATAGGTGTAGTTTCTGTACTACCTTCCTCATATCACTGTCTGGTTTTTACAATGCAAGAAATAGGGCACACAGTTAACAGGTAACCAGTGTAAAAGGAAGTATTTTTACATGAAGTATAATGAAGTCCTGAAACTCATTTCCCCAGGAAGTTACAGAGATCGAAAGTATGACTAAAGAAAATAAATGGTATTAATGAGATTATTTTGAGATTCGGCCTCATGCTGTCTATAACTCATAAATTGTTAACTGGAAACCAAGTGAGTAAGGGAGGGAGATCAGAGATCAGTTTAGAAGTATAAACAGTGTATTATGACTGTTACTGAACAGAGATAAAAATTGAAGTTACTTAATAAATGGAAACTCTGGGTGCATTATAAGGGTTTGAGGGGAAAAACGTTAAAGCAAGATTTCTGGACAGTGAACTTACACCGTATTGCAATTTGTTTATGCTTTAGGTATGTGTATTCAGGAGAAGCTGGAATTTAAGATAGCATGTTATGTGTGTGCTAGACTGAAGTCTGCAAATTGAGATGATCAGCTGGCTATATAAATTGCTGACTAAAGCAGGTGTAAAATATTTTCCCAAAGAATATGATAGGGAGTTGAGCAGATTGGGATGTGTTAATAACAGAATGCATTGTGTTGATACAGATCCCAGCGTGCCACACAAAAACCTCACACAGAATCTAAATCCCATTAGCACTGAGCAATAAAAGTGAGATAGATCATGTCAATACCATGCTGCTACTGTCATCTAGAAAAGCTCTAAGAAATGATAGAAGCAAGTGCTGGAGGACAACCTAAAGCAGAAGCTATCTGGAACCAAGGCCATATGGAAAACTCTTTCTTCCTTGTCACAGTCCTCGTTCTAGCAAGCAAGCAGGGAAAAGGAGAATGTCTTCCTGATTGCTTTTTGGTTGTCATAAATAAGGATAGAGCATTTCCATTAAGTGTTTACACTCCTCAAAGGTGATATGAAAGATGGAAGTTTTAGTAACAACAGTATTAGAAAGAACTCACAGTACTTCTTCCAGTTGTATAAGTGAACAAGGCCATTCAGTGTTACTCCCTGGGCTGGATATAACACTGTCATGGGAGCACCAGCCCATGGTGAGCTAGTTCCACACTGGTTTTCAGCCAGAAAAATTAAAACTGTTACAAGTTTTGCTCAGTATCTGGCCTTCTCTAAAGAATTTCTGTCAAGCAGACCGCTCCTTTCTTTGAAATATCAGGGCTTTTAGCTTATTACTGAGAGCTGTTTTTATCTTGTTTCAAGGCTGTCATCTTTGGGTTTGGTTTTCTTTCTAGTGCTCAGAATTTTAATAGTGGAGGGAGCCAGCAGACTTTGGGAGTGTAGATGCCCCAGGTTATTTAGCCAAAGAAAGGTCTCACTGCAGTGTTTATAGAGTATGGGAGCCCGTCCTGGGAAGCTGATGTTCAGAAATGATGGAAGGTTCAAGAGTCCTGAATTCCATGGTGTCCAGCCATTTCTAACAAGTTGTGTACTATAGCAGTTGGGTTTGCAACCCTTGTACGCTACAGTTTGTTTGAACTATTTTAATAAACTATGTTGGATTTTACACATTGTTATCAGAAACTTCCCACCTACTTCAACTTGCAAGGCTACCAGCAAGCGTTTTCTAAACTTCTGCAGCTGAGGATGTTTCCCAACCTATAACCTAGTTCCAAAACGGTGTTGAGGGTGATATGGCAGTCTGAACTTTATGCATGATAACCTTATTACTTGTGTTCAATCAAGTAATACAGGTATTTGTTACCAGGAATCTTACGTGCTTTCAGTAACCTCAGTTTAAGTTATTAGGCCATGGGTGTTACAGAATAACAGTAATTCTGTTCTAACAACAAAGTTAAAGGTGATTAAACTAATTTGCTGACTTAAAAAGACATAAGTATGACTGCTTTATTAGAACAAAGGTCTGTCTAGCCTGGTATGCTGTCTCTAGTAGCATAAGGAAGAATTAAGAGCAGGGCAGACAAATGATACTTCCTTCTAATACTCTTCTAGTCTCTTGCTATTTTATATTTGGGGAGTTCTTGAGTCAGGTATGGTTTGTAACCTTTAGCAGATTTATTTTTCTTGTGTTGTCTTCCCTTGGAACCATGCAATTTTCAAGTGTAACCTTCATATGGTGATAAGGAAAGATGATTTGTTTTGGTAAAGAATGTTAAAGGAGCAAGTAAAAAAAAAAGTTAACAGGGGCATGTGGAAGAAAATTAATTTTATTGCACTATCTCTGTGTGCATAAAACACCATCAATAAAACTTAATGGCTCTGAGACAATATTTTTAATATTACCAGAACCATTTCCAGCTGGGAAGACAGTAATTCATTAAAGAGAATGAATAGGATTTTAACTACGTAAAGCAAAGGACTGAATTATATTCTTAAAAGGTACAGAGCATTGCTAGCACATAATAAGCATGTTAACATTTCTTTGTAGCATTCTCATAATTGCATTAATTAAAATGCAGGGTATGATTAACACTTATGTATAAGGGGTAGCTTCAGGTTCTGCTTCTTTCGTGGTCTTTGGCTTTTGAGCTTTTACAGGTCATTTCACCACTCACTGTTACGGAGTTAGCAAAGATTAAATACTGTGATCATCAATAAAGCAGAACACGTAAGTACCTATTGGATAGCTATTAAACCAGCAGCGTTGTCTGGAAGAGAAGCCAACCTACCTTTGGGCAGGGTGGCTCTTGGGAATGCTAGCTGCTGCATTCGGGCTCCTAACCATGCCCCAGTGTTCTTTGGAAGAGTAGTAGCTTGCACGGGCCAAAGGCAGTTCAATATTGTAGAGAATCAAGTTCAAATGCCTAGATACGCTTTCTGTCTGTCGTACTGATACAGCCATAAACCACTTGAAGGTCGGGGAGACATTTTTAATCAAAAATGAGACTAGTATGATTTGGTTTTAAGTTAATAAACACTCTTACAAGTATAGGATTTTCTTCACACTTTCAGTGAATGCTTCATGTTGAAGTTGCGCCTTACTTGTTACCCCTTTTGTATAAGTCATGAACATAAACACCAGAATATACAAGAACTTAGTTTCCCTCAGTTTAAATTTTAAAAACAAAATTCCTAATAATTTCAATTGTTCTACTGTATGTATTCCAAACTTGCTGCTGTCAAAGTGATATGGTGACTGTGTGCTGTGTTTATTCTAAGTCCTTGCAGATCTGTCAGGTTATAAGTCACTGAAAACTGTTAACAGAAAAAATGTTGGGCAAATCTTTGTAAGAAAACTGTTAAACATTAAATTAATAGTTGTAATTGATTATGTGATGTTGATAGTCAGGAAATATTCCTGGTGAGTTTGATATGATAAGCTGTGAGGAGGAGATGCTGTAAGATTTAGTCACAAATTTGCTTACAGAAGTTGTGACAATGACATTTTCTGCTTAGCTTCTGTCCAGGTAGTCTCATTGGCACATAGGTTTTGGCATTAAAATTCCTTATGTCACTATCTTGACCACTTAAAAATGAGGAGTAAATGGGAAGAAGACCGTTTCCTTACAAACCACAGTAGTTCTTCCCACTATTGGGATTAGGAGATACTCTGTTTCGGTGAAATACTATGCGGTTGCATCTTATTGCACAGGAAGCTTTTATCCTAGCTGGTTCGGGTACAGATATGAGTGAAGCTCAGGGCACAGACTAGCTTCCAAGTATCTAATTAGCTTTTCAGACTTTCACCCTATACTGAATTATGTGCTGCCACGTTACATTGTACTGAAGTTAACGATTTGCCCATATGGATATAGCAGGTAATTTACTTCAGTGGCTGCAGTATAAATGTGCTAGAGTGAGAATTCTAAGGTTATTCTGATGTGGTTTGTTTAAAAACAAAACAAAAAAACCCGAACAAAACCCCAACAACCCCACCAAACAAACCCAAATAATCTCCCCCCCAAAAAAAGTCCCTTGTATAATGATTAGTAGGTTCTGTAAACTCCAAGTTAGATTTAAGTTCTTAAGCCTGTGACTGTTAATTTGAAAGGTTAATCTTATAAATGAGGGTCTGCATCAGCGTTTGAGTTAGCAGTTGAGAGCACTAAAACCTGATTCTAATACGTACACTGGAGATGTGAATGAAATTCTACTCAGCACAGAGGAGTGTTTTTCTTAATCAAAGGACTTATGCAGATTATTCTTGGATTCTGGAGTTGGCCGGTCAGTTGCCACACTGACATCTGGAACAGAATTCCAGGTCAAAACCAGGAATTCAAGCAGAAACTGTTAAGCTTATTACTACTTTGAAAAATAATACAGGGCAAACATCTACTTGTTTGAGTAGTGTATAATTAAAGCTCTTAGAGGGCTTTAAGTAACACTTTCTGAGTTTGAGAGGCATTTTTTGGTGCTGATCAGGATAAAAGTCTATGTTGGGTTGTGGGTGTTTTTTGGGAAATGTTAGGAGCATATATGTTGAAATATTAATTTATCTGCTAAATAATAATTCAAAATACAGCTGTTCTTATTCTGGAAACAGGAAGTAGTTTAGGTCAGAGATACAGAAATAATGATTGCCTTAGCTTTCTCTGTGAGGAAAGTTTAGTAAAAATAATAAAGTTTTTTTTTTAAAAAAAAAAAGGGGGGAAGTGAAGATAACTTTGTATTTACTTGCTCTGGAAAGATATTTTAATGGGTTTTTTTGGGGTTGGTTTTTTTTTTTTTTTTTTCCTCCAAGTGGCATATTTATTCTGTGCTGTGCCTGGGCATTCCCTCCCGTTGGTTTGAATTGAGAAAGATGAGAAGCATGAGAACAATTTGCAATGATGTGACTGGGAGACAAGATCTGCCTATTTCAACTCTCCCACTGGCAGTCTTACGAATCCTGTGCAGAAAAGTTATCAAACTTTTCCAGAGCCCAGCAGAAGAAAGTTTTTGTTGTGACATGAAATAATGAAGCCACGTAGAGTACCATGCCCACCCAAACACAATAACTTGAATAACCTGTTTTTTAAAACATTTATTCCATATTTTGATGACTTCTCTTCCCTACCAGAGCTTTTGGTCATAGTCAAGCATGTACATGGAGCAGAGCTGAATGTAACTCAGTCTGCAAGATGAGAGAGAGAATTGTATCTGTGTGGGACACTTAGATTGAGGAGGCATATTTATGGTTGTTGATTACAGATATAAAAAAAACTTGTTGTGTAGACTATTTTTAAAATGGGGTATTATCTTATTTTCTGCTTTCTAGTTAATGGTACCCAGTGGGTTTGAGTGTGTTCAGTGTGATGTTGAAAATAAGAATGAAGTTGACACAGAGGAAGATCTGTATGGTTTAATTCTGCTTTTATGGCATTTTTCTTCAGTGGCATTAAGCCAAACTTGGGCCATTGTACAAGAAAAAAATTAGTTATGTTAAAAAAAAATTAACTGTGCCTAAATTGAGTAATAATTTGAGTTTAAAAACATTTGCTTAGAATTTCATGCAACTAAAATATATTTTCCACCAATTTGTTATGGTTTTAAAAATGAGGCATTTGGCACATAGAGTCTCTTTCATGAGACAGAACAAATAGCTGTAACAGCAGCTTACTAAGAATAACTGTTGTATCTTTAGATCCCTTCTAGTATTAGGAGAAATGAAAAAACTTTTTTAAGAAGTATACTTCATGGTCAGCGCAGTTTGTGTCTGCTAAAGAAATAAAGGTAAAAGGCAGAGACCCACTATCAATTAGACCAAGGACAAATCCTAAATTTGGTGCTATACAAACAAAAAATCTAGTAAGCTTTTTCCTAGGCAATAACTAACTTTTGAGAGTGCGTCATTTTGCTTTATTGCTGGTACTGATAGCTTGGCTGCCTGACACACGAATTTAGTCATGTGCATGTAAGTACTGAAGTTCAGAACAGGTTACCTGGTTAACTTATCGGGGACCGTCTGGTCTTGAGTACAGTTTGCAGCTTTGGACTACTGTACTCAGGCTGTGATTACGTTCAGGCTGGAGTCCGGAACTGATGGTGCCGCTGGGCTAACCTGTGGGATGATGCTGTTGCATTCGGGTTTCTTTTCAGGTGCATCAAACGTGCTGAAAGCCTGGCATTCAGAGCTAGTGTTGAGTTCCAGTTGGGCAGAGGTTAAGGAGGCCTGGGTTTGTACCAAGGTCCTGAGCAGCCTGGAGCTAGCTGTTTACCCTTCTTAGGCTACAAGGAAACTAAAATTTGCATTTGTGATGGAGGTAACTGCAAAGTGCTGTTAGGCTGTTAATGCAGCTTTTAGAATGTGTCTTTGAAAGAAGCTGAATTAGTTTTAGACAAACATACTCGTCTTGTGTTTTAAAGTTGGCACAGGGAATCTTCCAAAGTAGTTTGAGAGTTTTCTTAGGTATCCTGCTGAGTAAAACATCACCTTAGCTGCCAAACAGAGACCCCATACAAAAGCTGTGGCTCCCCTCCTCTTCTGCACGGATACTGAAAGTAAGGGATTGTTCTGTTGTGAAAGCTGTTGATTGGGTTACCACTCGGTCTGATGAAAACAGAACTGCCTGGGGGCTGCATCTCTGTAGATGAACTGACGCTGAGCCACATGGGTCCCAAAGATTAACAGCAATCAATTCAGGCAGCAGAGTACATATTAAGGGCCTATTAACTTGCTTAGGCCTCTCTTTGACTTGAAAAGTACTTGCGAGCAGAGGAATAATAAAAGCGAAGCTATGGAAGGTGCATCTTGCCATATCACTGTTGGTACATCTGTTGAGTTGGGGATTTATTTCCTACTAAGCATCTGCTTAGCTTTTGAAGTACATATTAAGGTCAAAGGAGAGGAGTTTGAAATGATTGCATAATGTTTATTCTTTTCTTTGAAGATTTAAAACTTTAATCATACAGCATTTGGACATATTTAAAAAAGGACAAACCTACACGAGCATTTGGCAAACTTCCACAACTTATAACATGCAGTAGTTGCAGCGTTAGAACTTGGATTTAAAAATGCTTTGGGCCTTGCTGAAACTATGGTTTGCAGGTCCATTTTGTAGTCTGTGTATCATTCCTATTGCATCTGTGACTTGATTACACTGGTTATCTGAACGTGATCAAAAATGAATTTTCAATTCATCAGTCTCCATGTGGCTTAACTGAAGAATCTCTAGCATTCCTGTGCCATCAAAGAGTGATTTTTGGGAAACCAGAAGTGTCCAAAGAATTCAGCAACAGGACTGCAACAGATAATTACTTTCTTTAGAAATGAGGTTTACCCAAACTCCTTGTGTTCTATCCATGCTTATAATAGTTGATTCTATTTAATTTTAAATTATTTGTGAACAAGGATAAATCAATACATTCATGGTTTTTTTATAAAGAGTTGTGTAATTTTGATAGGCATTAGGGTTAAAGAGCAAACTGCTGAGCTAGTGGATATAAATTGTCTTGACCTTCCAGTAGTGTCGATCATTAAAAGCTCTTTCAGCTCAGTGCTGCGTCTGTGCAGACTTGTCAGTGTGGCATTGCTGATACCAGAACTGAGTATCTGCCTATATGACAGGGAAGCTTGCACACAGAAAATTCAGTAGTTGCATTTTTATTGCCTGATCTACTTCTTAGAATAACTGTCACTGGCATGGATTACTTCCAAAATCTGCATGTTTCTCAAATCAGTTGTTTTGGGTGCTTATACAAAAGGCTCTTTTTATTTTGCTGCTGCAAAAAGCCTGAAACCACCCCTATACACTAAAAAATGAAAATTCCTGAGTTTTGGTTTTGAAGCTACTGATCATAGGGTTGCTTACTCACATTTTGTACAGGACTTAAGTATTAAAAGATTATCATAGTAAAGATTTCAAAATGTAAGACGTATAGTTACAGAGTAGCCTTCTGATTTTAATGTTACTGGTAAATGACCACTACAGAACTGCTTCAGTCCTGGGTAAAGAAGTGAAGTTTTTGGTAACATCACGTGCTACAAATGAATACAGAACAAATTAATAATGGGCTAAGAATGAATACAGACTTCTCATACGTGTTGCCTGTAGTCCTGGTTGTATTTATGCGTAGAGGGAGTTTGGTAGTTTGAAAGACTTGCAGGACAAAGAAGCTTATGGTAGAAATGTATGAATGGAATTATGTATGTGATCTTCAATGTTGGTACCTTGTCCCCTCCGTTTGTCCAAAGCCGTGAGGGTGACATGCCTAGTTCTTTCATGAGGAATATGTCTCCATTCTACAGATTTTTTTTATTATTTTTTATTCCCCCTCCTCATAGATTTACCATGACAGGGTATATCCTGTGTCTATGAAAATTAGAGATTGCTGTCTAATGATAAGGGTTTAATCTGCAACAAATCAGACATGTGGAAACTTCTGTCTGTGGAATTTTCTGTTTGATCTGAGAGGAATGCCCTTGCTGTGCCCTTCCTGTAATGAAAGCAAGGTAGAGTGAATCAAAGTGATTCTAGATAAGATTGGAATGTGTGCATTGGTTATGCCTCTATTATATCTGGTGTCGCAATTCTGGTTGTATGTATTATTTTACTATCCAAGAGATTAACAGTGTAGTTCATCTTATTTTAAAATATACCTTTTTCTGTTTTAGTTAAGTGTTGGGTTTTTTATTGATTAAATTCCTTAGTTGATTACTTAGGTTTGAACATGGAAAGTGTTGCTCACAATTCTAGATGTTATTAGCAAAATATTGAACATGCTATGATAATACAACAGGTCTTTTTGTTACTCTAAATATTTTTACAGTATTCACTAAATCATCTGTTTTACAGTTTGTTTTTTTTTGGTTTTTTTTTTGTGTACCATTGTGAGGAATGGCTAACAGTTTCCCTCCCTGTCTTTATTACACGAACAGTTAATGATTAACAAATGTCCAGCTGCCTGTGCAAGGAATGTTAATTACTTGGGGGAGGGAAGGAAAGGTGACTATGCCTTTGCATAAGAAGTCTGGTATCTTAGTTCCCTTTGAAGGTAGTTTGAATATTACAGTACCAATTTTAGCAGATTAATCAGAAATAGAGACATTACTTATGCACCTCTCTGGCTAGTTACATATATGTGCTTTCATACCTGTGCTACTAACTTTTACAGTAATATTTTTGGGTTGCCTGGATTTGTCCAGACCATTTTAAAGTAAAAAGTGTGTACTTCATGGATACAGAGAAAACATGGCTAAAAAAAAAAAAAAGTGATAAAGCAGTTTATAGTCCCCACTACTTCACACCATTTCTAATCAGCTTTCTAACTGGTGACTTGTGTGTTAAGCAAGTACAGAAGCCCAGAGATCAAGAACTGTGCTTGTAAATAAAAAGAAAAACCTTAGAACTTGAACATTTCAATTAGTTCTTTGCTTCCTTAAAAACATTCATGCTGAACAGTGAAATTTTGCAGTGAAATTTTGGACTGACTTGAATCTTTCCAGATACAGGTAAGGTAGGGAAGGAGAGTATGAGGAGGTTCAAAAACTGTTAGCAAAAGATGAGTTGTCAAGTTGTCATTGACTCAAGTGACACGTCAGTTTTGATGAACATTGTTTAATAAGAAGTTAAGGGAGTGATGATTGTGAGAAGATGATTACTCCAGTTATGTGGATTAAATTGGAAGTAAGTATTGATCCAGCATGTGATGGTAGGAGAAAAAGGAGTAAGAAATATGTGCCATGCTATGTCTGTAATTCCAGGGCTGATCAAAAAATCCTTTGAAAGTTTAGTTGTTCAGTCTAGTCAAACACAGAAATGACCAGCATTTGAGAACATACTGTTGAGAACAGTCATGCACAGATACAGAGATTTGAGAAGGTCACCTGGTGCAACTCCATCTCTAGTCACTGCAGAGTCTCTGAATTTCTTAAACAAGGAAAAAATCTTCAGTGGTTCAGGAGCAAAATGCATTTTGTGCTTAAATCATTGTACTAGTTACCTACAATATCATAGTGTTCTTTCTTTTACGCTGAGTGTACTAATGTAGGCAGAGTTGATCTACTTCTGTCATGGCTCTGTGACAAGCTTCTTGGTTGGTGGACAGTTACATCACTCATAGTCTTTGGTGTTGTTACTAAAGGTGCAGTTATCTCCAGTGAAAAATGTTGCTGTGGGGAATAATTAAGAGATTTCCAGCAGAAATTCTCACAAAGAAATTCTGTGGTCTGTTTATTCAAAGGCTTGCAGGCTCTGCTATTAAGCAATAAATATGTAGAGAATTAAATTTATTGATTTTTTTAACTGTTAACTTGCATTAATTTCTCCTACTTTTAGTGAATATTTTTCTTCCGTAAAATGTTGATTTTTTTTTTTCAGTGTGCATGTAAATATTTGCTTACAAATGGAGAATTTCTCATTTACTTGATACAGTAATCTTAACCAAAGAGAATTAAGATTTTTTTTAATCCTGAAGTTCTTTGCCTTCATGACTTTCCTGTCCTAAAGTTTTTACTCAGAAACAAACAAGTTTAGAAACATTTCTTTGTATGGCCTTTTTGATTATTTTGATTTGTATGCAAAGGCAAATAATAAAAAAAATAGTATAACAAGTACTGATCAGTGTGGAATCCCCTCTGGATATATGAGTAGAAGTAAAGTCTGAATAAATAAATGGATACTTTGGTAGGTTAATAAATCTGACTTTGTCAGAACAAGGATGAAAATGTCTTTTGATGCCTCTGCATCCCAGATGCTTTAATCTCATAACTCTGTTGATTTGTTTTGTTCTCCTAGCACTCGCCTGTACACAGGTACACCAGCCCTTCTTTGTATGCCTAAATCTGCTTGGGAGCAGCGTTTCTGTTGACAGAATTAAGTACCATTGTGTATGTAGGTATCTGGTGCAGTAACAGCCTTGCTTCCAGTATTCCTCAACACAC
Source organism: Psophia crepitans (assembly GCA_013399095.1). Lineage (NCBI taxonomy): Eukaryota > Metazoa > Chordata > Aves > Gruiformes > Psophiidae > Psophia > Psophia crepitans. The sequence continues at coordinate 267,145 of VWZZ01006632.1, forward strand.
TGCTTGCCTTTTGATAGGTATCGGTATCTTTTCTTGCTCAGAGCTGGTCTGGGAACTGTCATTATTAACCAGCCGTTTCTGCAACTGGAAATAATCTGGAGACTGGAAGCTTGAAGCAAAATTGCAGCAGTCCAAAAAACAAATCAGTATAAATAACATGCACATGCTAAATGGGTTAGTCATGAGCCAGTGTTGCTGTGGAGCACAGCTGTAACTGCTTCTTACTGAAGAGTAGGGCTGCTCTGTTGAACTTGCTGGGCTTTCAAAGTTACTTTTGCAGAAGTAATACGAGGTAGGCTGCAATTGTTCAAATGGCAACCAAAAAGCAAATCTGAGAGAAGTGCTGTGAATGCAGGAAAAAGGTTCTTAGGATACATGGAATGATCTTCCTTATTTAAGATGGTCATTAAATCTTGAGATTTACAGAGAAAAAATTAGTTTAGTTGTTGCAGAGCTGTTCAGGTATTTTAACAGTTTACAGAGGTCTAAACAGCTAGATCCTTCTGAACCAACAAACCAGTTTCTGTACAATTAAATGTGTTGCTCTTGTGCATAATTGGCTTCCCATGCGTTTCATTATTTTCCTTGTAGCCTCTTCTGCCTAAGGGGGACCTAGGTTAATCTGTCAACTCCAGTTAGTTTTGAAATTCCTGGGGCCATTTGCAGAGGAATTTCCCCTTCAGAGGCTCCCCATTTCCCAGTTAAATTATTAGAGTGGTAATATAACCACTTGCATTGTCAACAGTTCCTTAGGTCTAGGAAGGCAGTGAAGTTACAGGGATTTTTCAGGGTGAAGCCACAGTTCTAAAAAATATATACATGTTCATTTGTGTATGTAAACTGTAACAGAGAATCTAGAAATTCTTCCTTTGCATTTCTTATGCACGTGCAAGTACAGGTACATGTTTGATTACGCTTCCTTCTTTGTCTTTGATGGTATAAGTAAACAAACAGTAGACCTGTAGGACTCTGCACTTGTTTCTGAATTACTGGCATTTCAGTAGCAATTCTCTGTTCATTATGGAGCTGCAGTAAGAGAGCAGGATTTAAAGCTAACTGCATAGTGTAACAGTATTATCCCAAAGTATTTTTGCTTAAACATAATTACTTATTCTAGTTTTGTGATAATGTGAAGTTGTATTTCTTGGGAGATGGAAACCAGTTGTGTCTTTACCTCAGGACAAAAATCTGTCCTGAATAAGGGGATGGATGACTGGAGCAATGACTTGCCTGAGGTTCTGCAAACCTTGCTCATGTAACACAGTAAGGGGAGCTGCTTTTGTGGGAACTGAGAGCCCACACGCTTGGCCCAGAATCTGCTGGCAGCTTGCTCCGTTTTCACTAATATTTTATAAACTTGCTGTAATGCTGATGTAGCAATGTGGTCATGTTTTTTCAGCATGCTTTCTCTGAAATCATGAATGACTGCTCATGTTAACAGCAAAGCTTTCTTTACATACTCGCTCTTCAAAGAGAAGTAGATTGTATGTGGTTGTATTACAATAATTTTTCCTATTGGCATAGGAGTTAACATTTCATTTCCCTAATGTGTACTCATCAGGGGGTTTTTATGTCTCTCCATATCAAGCTTTAGCAACATGATACTGTTCCTCTGTATAGCAATTATATTGCCTGTCCAAAAGCCTGACATACAAGCAGCCTAGCTGACAGAAATAAGCTGGAGCTATTAAAATAACCATAAATGAGGCTGACAATAGGAGCTGTCTGCCATTGTCCTAAAAGATTTTCTGAACTGGAAGTAATCATTTGAGTTCTAAGGCAGCCCCATCAGGGATCTTCTAATTGCAAAAATTCCCCCTTGCCACCCCCCAACTTCCTGAAAGCAAGTTCACAGTCTTTGTGGACCTTAGCAGATTTATTGCTTTTAGCCCAGGCTACCTAGTACTGAATTGCAATTTCTGGACATACTCTTTGAACATAGACAATTTTAAGAACCTGTTTTCAAAACTTTTTGTTCATTTATAAATGGTCTAAACACTGTGTTTTCCATTCATTTGACTTGTTTTCGTACAAATGTACAGAAAGCAATGTGGCAGGAACTGGAAGTCAAAATGTCACTGGGCCCAATTATTTGCAGTTCTTTCTTTTTGCCCTGAGTTTTGTTCTGCTTTACACATTTAACTGAGATGTGCAAAACCTTTTTTCCTCAATGTTTGAAAATACAGTCTGTGTTTGGTGCAGGGCTTTACCTATGCACATTTTTGCTTCTAGGTTTTCATACTATCTTTAGATGCTTATTTAAGTGATAGCTGTTCTTAACTAGTGAACGTTCTGTATTTCTTCACATCTCTGTATCTACCTTGTTTATAAGCTGCATGTAGCAGAGATCGGTAGTGACCCTTTCTCTCCCTCCAGTTGAACACAATACTGCCATCTGTCCATAGCACAGAAGTGATGCATAAACTGTGTTTTAAGTTTTACGTCAAGGCCTGGATTTGACCACATACTGGTGGATGCATGTAAAAGGTAAACCCACCAAGTTATTTAAAAAATAAATTGGAATGTGTTAATTTAAGATTCAGCTTTACTTGGGCAAAATAGAAGAATCATTGACAAAGGAACAATGAAACTATTTCAAACTAGACTGAATTATTAGTTATGCACATTCATATTCCTCAGGCATGTTTGCAAACAAGTAATCTGAATTCTTCATGAGTTATGCAAAATGCAATATCAGTGGCTTGTTGCTAGGTTACAGTCTTTCTAGCTGTGCCTAATTAATGCTCCTGGAGAAGGGAGGAGAGGTGAGCAGTGGACACCGCTTCTTCATATGTGATTCAAAGGCAAGCAATAGTTGCTGAAACTTTCTGCTCTCCTTCAGGGCTGCAACCAAGGATTATTTATATTCTGAAACAGTACAGTTTAGTCTGTGTGAATCTTCAGATGCAAGAAGTCTGATATGTGAGTAGCTTACGTTGTCAGTGATAAGCTTTAAATTGCTGTGGAGTTGAAGAGCATATTTCTCTGGGTGGCTGTTGCACTTTGTTCCATAGAAGCATAAGCACGTAATGCTTCCTCTTCAAAGTGCCTGTGTGATACAAGTAAGGAAGCCTAGCACTTTTCCAGCTTAGTTTATTTATCAAAAATATTGCTCCTCTTTAAAGAGAGATTGTATATACTTTTAAAAAGTTCACACTGCCTGCCACAGGTCTTTAGTATTTCAAGAGTTATAGTACGGTGCCTCTCTTGGCATTCTGCCCTGTTTATAGAGTGGATGAGCTGACATTTCACTTCTGCAAAAGGAATCTCATTCCATTCCTTCTTTAGGAGATTGTTTCAGGGAGTTCACAGGATGGAGATTTTGGTCTTTTCAGCTGACATTTTAAGTGCTGAGTAGTTCCTTGTCTCTGTGGCAGGACATGCCTGAAATCTTCAGTGCTTAAAGGTGGTTGGTTTGTGTAGAATAAAGACCAGCGTGATACTGTGCTGCCTTTGTTTGTTTTGGTTTTACCAAGTGGTTATTACTCGACTGATCAAATAATACTAAATTTTATTGATATTAGCATTGGATGCTATTTTAGAAGAACTGTAGGCTTAAGGCTCAGTTGTCCCTTACACACTGGTGCTTGGTAGAGGCCTGTGTTACAGTAGCACAGCAGCCTCAGGGAAAGAATGATTTTTTTCTTGAGAGTTCAATAGGTTACATGTTTCACAACCTTCAGTTTATAGAACGGTTTATGGCATGTAGGATTGTGGCTGTACTTGGCTGCTGCTTAAAGGCATTTCCCAAAGTCAGACTACAGTGGTGGCCAGAAGTTAGCAGAAGGAAGTTAAGAAGTTAACAGAAATACGGATAAATTTTCTAGACGATTTTGTTGTTTGTTTTTTTAATTGCTCTAAAACTGGAAATAATCTAGAGCTATGACACTGGTCACAATTAGCAATAGCATCACAATTTATACTGAGTACTACAGATGGGTGTAGTACTTGTAAAATAGTGTACTCCAGTAGCTGGTTTTATCTTGTATGGGTAGGTTCCATAACTATTAATAACTATAATTTTTTTTTCAAATCACCTTACTCTTACTATGTCTGATGGAGCATAAAGTGGAGAAAAAAGTACAGCACAAAAACCCCATGCATAACACACAGAATTGCACTTGCCAGCCATCCTGATTTGACTGTGCCTCTAGAAGTTTCTCAAGGGGAAAAGGAGGACGGAAGAGTATGGATGGGTTCCTCTTTGAAGTCTCTGGGGACCGCTGAGAAGCAGACAAGCACTGTGTTTTCTCCTATGCCAGATGTTCTGTTCTTTCCTGGTTTTGGTTTTTTTTTGTGGGGTGGTTTTTTGTTGGGGTTTGTTTGGTTTGTTTGGTTTTTTTTGTTTTTTGTTTTTTTTTTAATCCTGTCAGCTCTATAGTGTAAATGTAAATCTATTTTTGTTTTCTGGCTGATTCTGGTTGTGCAAGTCTGGAAATTTTAGTAACAATCTGAAAATTGTATGTTCTGAATTGCTTAACATTGGAAAGCAAAGTATGATACTATTACATTTAGTAAGATTTTGCTTAAAAAAAACACCACAAAACAACCGAACCACTAATAAACAAGCTTGCTTTGTTTTAACAACTAAACAAAGTTCCGCAAAATGTAAAGCAGAAATTTGGCTAGAATGGTAAACTTCTGAGAGTTGGGGTTCTTTGAACTCTTGTCCACATAAAAAGCTAATTTCATAAATATTAATAACCTTCTGGAAAATATATGCAGTTTATCTAGAGGTAGCAGAGATGTAAATAGTAAACTGCAGTATGTGCTGAGCGTTTCCCCCAATTTTGTTTTTCATTCAAAAGATTTTACAAACCTTGGTGATCGTTTACACTGCAGAGACTTACCATTTGTTTAGAATTAAAGACAAAGTTGCAGTCTGTGTTGGCAGGCTGGTGCCACTGAGGGACAGCATGCCTTTGTGTTTTTAACAGGCGTAATGCACTCACTTTTAAAACTTTGATTTGGGTTGGTTGTTCATTGGAGGTCATATTTGATCAAAACCTTTGTTCATGCAGTTCTTAAAATATTGCCTTTTTTTGCCCCAGAGATCACTTTTAAAGCAGCTGAAGAAGCTTTTTGATTTGCCCAGCTTATTAGAATTTAGATTAATTAAGTTTGTAATCAGATTTCAAGCATCATGTTCCAGGCCAGGGATTTCTCTTAGTTTGTTTCAGACGTCACTCCCAGGGCAAATTCTGCTAAACTGCATTTTCATGCTTTGCTGAGAAATGATTGCAGGTTTTGATTTCCATTACAGAATCATTAATATTGTTAATGAGAGTTCCCATGGATAAGCACACTTAAGGAGGATCATCCCTGGGAATTGGGGGTATTATAGTTTGAGCATTTGTTAATTAGATAGAATTGGCATTTGTAAGACTGTCAGATTTAAGGTGGATTTATTTGTTTATTTTTAAGAGTGGCTTTGCTTGTAGTGACTAAAGTGAGGCTAACATTCTGATTTTTTTCCTCAGTTGCTGTATTCATAAACCATCCTGTTCCTCTATATTGAATTGTGTCTAAATTCTGTTCTGCAGTATTCACTTAGGACTTTGCCTTCTTTTAATGAAATTAATAGAAAAATCCTACTGTATGAAGTGGGAACAATATGTAGTGTAAAATTTCAGACATATGAATATTGTAAAATTGGCTCCAATGTCCTCTTGCAGATGACTGAGAAACATTTCATCAGAGCTCTTTTGTACTCTCCTCTGGTGGTTAGTGACTGAATATGAATTTCTTTTTATCCTGACCACCTGAAAAGCTTCAAGATTGCATATCCAGCCAAGTGAAAAATGTTTTTGGAATCCTCACTTCACCATATTTTTTGAACAATAATATTTACAAGTTGTTGGAATTACCATACATGCAAAAGATTCTTTAGTGGTGTGCTGTGAAAGATTACTTGTCTTGCTACATAAAAAGCAAATGGTTTGTAAAAGTTAAAATTACCAAACTGTCTCAGCGTAGAGAATGGATGGGAAATTTGCGGATTACAGGGTTGTGGGGTTTTTTTTTCTTTGAATAGGAGAAGAGTTAGAGCAGAGATGGAGCTTTTAAAGCATTGAAGATCTAATAGAAGTACTTAAGCTGTACTCTGTAAACGTGCTTTGCACCACTTGAAGAAAAAAGTGAAAATACTTTCTAGGAGCTGAAATACGCTGTCAAAACTGATGATACTGGTCTACACCTTACTGATTCTTAATGGATATAGCTGATGACGAGATTAAAACAAATTAACTCCTACTTAGATTGTTTTATTACTTCTCTTTGATGTATGAGTTCCCATCATTTTCAGTCTGCTGTCCTGAGAACAGCTAGAACTAGAATTTTACGAACTCCACAAGTGCTGGCTTTCAAACACCATACAGTATTATGCTGCCCTCATATGTAAAATGGGTCGCTGTAGTAAATGCTTGCAAAAGCAGAAAGTTGGCCCACCAACCAATGACGCTTTAAGGACTGGTTATAAACCTGTGATTTGGTAGGAGAACGATTGTTACATTTTAAAAAATAATAATAATTAAAAAAAAAGGTCTTAGCATCTTAGTTAATGGGCTTGGTTTTCGGTTTTTGTGGTTTTTTAGAAGGTACAGTAGACTAATGAAGTTTACATGCATTTCTATTCATTATTGTTGCATGGAAATTAAAGATGAAGCTGTTGGCATTCTCATAGGCAAAATCAGGAAAGATTTGGTGTTAAATTTGCAGAAGGAGGAGAAATTTCAGCTAGAATAATGAGAAAAGGATAATATTTTGTAATTACTGATAAAAGGTCAGATTGTGTAGTATGTGAAAAGGGGAAAAAAAAATGCAAGTACTCCGTGTAGTTCTGTGGGTTTAGCGTTGATTGTGTTTTGTGACATAAGTGCTGATGCAGAGCCTGAAGAAATTCAGGTTTTGGTAGTCAGAGCTCTCCCACCCCCCCACTCCCAGGCATGTGTGCTGGGTCAGTATCTGTTCCATTTATTACTGGGTGGAAACAGCAAGAAGAAAGCTGAGTCATATTCATAGACCGGTCGTCCCTTCCCTTGCTGTGCCTGGTGCCTGCAGCTTTGAGTGATGAAGGAGAACTAGGTGTGGTGGCCTCTCCTCCACCCTCCTCAGTGTGCAAGGAGTGAACGGAAACTTTTGCTCCTTATCTTCCTGTCCCATTTTGCATGGCTCTGTACTGGAGGAATGTCATTTTAAGTCTTCATTTTTAATATCGGCAAAGTAATTCACTGATGTGTTATGCCCGTCGCTAAGCTCTTCAACTTGCATATGTACCTGTTTATTCCATCTATTTTATCCTGTAAGTGGGGTAGATGGAGGCTTTTTTTAAGTAACCTTTATGCCTCTAAGAAATGTGTGTTCAGGAGTTGATGTGTTGATTAGTGGTGAACAGTTACATAGATGTTTTTGCACATTTGACATCATAAAATAATTTTTCCTAGATGCTTTCTATTTCAGTTTGGAATTACAAACAGCACATACAGAAAAATACTCATCCAACAATTCAGGATCTGTTGGGTGAGAAACATGAGAAAAATGGAAAAATACTTGCAGAGAATGAGATTTCATGTTACTCTGACTAATGCACACTTAGTGTGGATGACCCTGTAAAAAACAGGGGACATTCTGAACACCAGAGCTACCCTGTTGGGTAAACATCTGTGTTGCATGACAGGTGATCAGACAGATTACAAACCTTTCATTGAATATTTCCGCAAAAGTCAGTGTAAAATATACAGAAATAAAGTCATATATGCAGATCTAATTTGAAATTTAAAACTAACAAAAAAATAAAGTTGCCCATGTGTACTGTTAGTCACTATCCTATAATCTTTTTACATGTTTCTTTTTGAGATGCTGTTGTTACTGGGGTTTTTGGCGTGGTACTTTTTTCCCCTTTGTCCCTTGTGAAGTATGTGATTTAAGAGAACAGGCACTTGAGAACTAATAGTCCACAAAAGCAAAATAGTCGTCTTTTTTTTCTTGAGGTAGGCTTTGATAACTAAGGTGGTAGAATTTTTAAATGCCAGGTTAGTAGATTGCAGGAGGAGAGCTCCATTACCGCAGAGCCTCTTTTTATGTTTCTTTAAAATCGGTCAAGGCTGTCTTAAAATTAATCTGCCACTTCTGATGTAGCTACTGTTAAGAAAGCGGGACAGGTGTAAAATTATAACGGTAGTTCAATTCGCAGGCGCATAAGGCTCCCCAGTGTGTTCCAAATGGATTGCAAGCAGCAAAGCAGCATTGCTGGAAGCCTTCCTAGAAGGGAATGAATACAGTCTAGTCTTACGTTTGGTAGGACATGAAGGTTTTACAGAATTTTCCAAGGAGTAGAGTCTACCCAAACTTAAGATGAAGTGCTTGTGTGCCACATCCAGTGTTTAGGTTTAGAAGTGAGGCCACAGTAATTAACAAGTTTACTTACTCCCAAGCAAGTCTCTTGGATGAAGATGCAAAGTGTAATATTAGTGATAGACTAAAATAGAATCCAGGTAACTAGGTGCTCAAGGCTGCATGTCCATTTTAAAGAGCAAATTTATGTAATATTAACAATAAGAAAATATGCAGGCAACCACAGCACAAATCCAGTGACTACATAGGATTGTTATGGTTTTTTTAGTAATAAAACTACCATCAAACAAAATATAAATACTGAGGTGAAGAGACTGGAAATGAAAAATGCCAGTATCCTTAAAATTAACACCTTGGCTTAGTTTTTTATGACGATCCTCTGGAGGGAGAAGAAATAAATTTTAAAGCCACCAGTTTGCTTTCAAGAAAACTTTTACAGACTGTATGTAATGCATGTTTATTTTCAAATTGCAGTGCTCCTCCTTCTATCCCAGTTGTGAAGTCTTTGACACTATATAAAGCTAGTTTCCACACTGACATCTGGTGGTAGTTCTGAAGTGTTGTGTTGCTTGAAGTACTATATATGGGTATTTTGCAAGTCTAAGCATTAGATGTTGTCCCCTCCACCCCATCTAAAGTGATCTTACTGACATCTTAAAGTTTGGAATGATCATGATCAGAACTTTATGCAGCTTCCCACAAGACAAAGAAAGTAATGAATAAATGAGTAATTCCTCAATATTTGTCTCATTTTGCTCAGATGATGTAATGCATTAAAAAAAAAGTCTGGCATATGTGAAGGAAATGATTACTTAGGCCTAATCCTTTCCTGAAGAACTCCTGTAAGAGTAGCATGACATATTTTTATCGAGGTCCTATTTTACTGATGGTATATATATGTTGTGTGAAGCAAATGAACTCAGGAGGAGGGCCACATCATGCATCGTCACATGATGTGGCTGTACCCAGAGTCCAAAACCAGCTGTCATGGTGATAATTTGACTCATCTCGGTTCCAATCCCGATGAGGCCTGCTGTGTGTCACTATAAAAAACCAATAAAAGCCATTGCAAAGCCCTTCAAGATTTCCACAGAAATGGTTGCAAGGGCTAATTCTGTCCTTCACCCTGAACATGCATCACATTCTTTTTCAGTTCTACTTAGGAAAATATATCAAAACAGACAACCTGTAAAAGTGACTGGATCAGGAAAAGGAAAGTGCAAAGTTTTATTGTGTCATGGCTCTGTGAACCTGCTTAATATTCATCTCCCATCATACAGGTTACACCAGGTCACATACACTTTTGACACATGCATATAACGCCTCTACCTGTGGAGTAAGCTCCTTTTAAAAGTAGATTTGTATTTGCTTTACAGTGGATAAACACGAGTCCCTCGTTCTTCATTTAGTTCTTGCTCAGAAAAGATCCTGTAGACTTAAGAGGCAGATTTTTATTAAGTTTGTGAATTGTGTAGCTGTTCCTTAAATGGTATTTCATTTGATGTGTAAAGTTGAGCTAAATGCTACTTTCCATTGCCAGAGTAGTGGCAGCTGTTGGTTTGTCGTAATGCTGTAAAGGTTAGCTTCAGGTGTAACTTCTGTTTTCTTTTCTTTTAAATTCCTCCATGAACACATATAAGCACGTTAAGAATATTCAGTTAAATATTTCATTTGGGCACATAGATAAGAATATTTCAAATTGAGTAGCTGCTCGTTAGTATGAATAATGGTAAACAGTTCAAGAGTTTGGCATCTAAATCTAGAAGTTTAATATGGTATAAAATTCACTATACTTTACTCATCAGTAATGAGTAAAGAGGGTCATTCAAGTCCCAAAAGACTGAATTACTCATTATATTTAATCTTTTAGACAAAATACCTTTTATGAATAGTGCTAATTGATCTGATAAATCTCAAAGGATGTTGGAAAGGCAATTAAGTAATATATTGTTTTCATATCTGTAATGCATAATTGCTGAAAACTGTTGTAGTGATTTTATTTTTTGTGGCTTCAGGTTAGCCTCAATATGTTTGTGTGTATTCACACAGATTGTAGAATCCATGTCAGTTATTTTGCACTTATATTTAATTAAGGTTGTTTCTCACTCAATTTTTACACACTTCTGCCTATTTATTGAGCATTTTCTATTTACGTTTTTTCCTGTTAAACAGGTATTATTGAGACTGCAGAGCGTCTGGATCGTGAGACTACTTCACATTACTGGTTAACTGTTTATGCCACAGACCAAGGCGTTGTGCCTTTATCATCTTTCATCGAAATCTACATAGAAGTCGGGGATGTTAATGATAATGCTCCTCAGACCACAGAACCAGTTTATTACCCAGAGGTCATGGAAAACTCGCCCAAAGATGTATCCGTCATTCAGATTGAGGCATTTGATCCAGATTCCAGCTCAAGTGAAAAATTAACCTACAAGATTACAAGTGGAAATCCACAGGGATTCTTTTCAATAAACCCCAAAACTGGTGAGTACAACACAGTGTTTTATTTTACATATGAATGAATCAACGTACTTGTGTAAATACACAAACAAGGCAAAATCAAGATCTTTGATCTAACTTTGTAACCATGCTTTCATAATAGTTGGAGTTAACCTGGTATCTTGGGCTGTGTCAATATTACTGAGTTATACAAACAAGGAGAAGAGGATTTGAGAGTGAAGCAGTTGGTTCAGAGTACTCGACATCCATATCGCGCACGTTTTGGAAAGGCTTACTTCAGAGTAGGTCCATTCTAGATTGGTCAATGCCCATTTGCTTTTGTAGTCCAGTAAATAGACAGTAAAAACACGTATTTTAGCATAGCTTCATCCAAACTGTTTTTAGCAGTCTCAATCTTCCAGTTTTCACATACAGGTTTTTTTTTGTCAGCCTTTTTTTTTTTTTTCTTTCTTCCCTCCCCCAAGTAGCATTAATCTAACCAATGCAAGCCACTTATTACCTGCAAACTTACTTGTCCCATAGTCGAAACGGACTATCTTTGTAGGTAACTGTTGCTGTTGTAAGAAATATAAAATCTGGAAGATAATTTGTAGGCGTGGTTGTTACAGAATGAAAAGAAAGAGTCTGAGTTCAGTGATTGGAAAGCTTCAGAAAAAACATAGTGATGTTTTAACAGGAAAGTAGAAATGCAAGGAACAAGTGACTTTTTACAAGTGACCTGTGATTTACAAATACTGAAATGTGCAGAGAGGCAGGAAACAAAATAATCCGTTTCAACTGAAGCTACATGGTGATTTTTAAAACGATGGAAAGGTTGCAAACTATTCCTTGCTTCTGAATGAACATGGAGAAAACAGTACATACGGTGGATGCTTTTTTCACAGACCTTTCCTAACAGTCAGGAAGGGGTTGGTTTTAATCAAATAATATTTTGCTGGGTTGGGTGCATCTTAGCATTTCATATGTTGCATTTAGGTATTATTTCACAGTACAAATTATAGGAGATGCCTCTGATTTGCTCAGCCAGAAATTTCTTCTGAGAATCCAGATATTTTTAGACTAGAGGTCGTATAGAGAGTGACTTCAATCTGTAAGAAAACCAGTAAGTAGAAGGGAGCAATAGAAGTCTTATTCATGTAGCTCGTGCTTATTGACAGAGGGAATTTCAGGGGATTTAAAGGAGCAAAAATTGGGTGGAAAATATGTTTGGAACACTGGGTTGACACTACGGCCTTCATTCTGTTTCATAGTTGTTTCAGCTCAGGGAATGAAAGACTTGCGTGCTGTATCAGCTGTAATTGCTGTGTCAGCAAAGCTCTGAGTGCCAACACAGGTATGTTATTTGGGTTATTTCTGACAGTAACTTCTTTGTCAGCGTGTACTGCATCTACTTGTGAAGACGTTGCCAAGATGGACATAGGAAATAGCTATAGCAGCAGCAGATCTTTAGTATGGTTAAAGCCTGTATCTAAAATACTATATTTAGAGAAGTGTTGGCTTTAGAACAAAGGCAGCCTAAGAAGTAAAACAAGAATTCAACCACAAAGTCTTCTAAAGTGAATACAGAAACTCTGTGTGCATGCACACTTTATTTCTGTTTGCCTTTCTTTGCTTACGTGTGATGGAAACAGAAAATTTTTCTGCTCTTCTGCCTACTTCCTCGCAGAAAGGAAAGAAGTGAGTGGCTGCAGTGCTCAAATTGCAAGTGAACATAAACTCTACCTACATTCATTTAATCTTCACTGCATAATTGACCAAGTACTTGTGGTTGCTGTTTCCTTATTTTTTTCTGCAACTCACTTTCTCTTCCTCTTTCTTCAGGTCCTTTCCTATTCCTCTCTGCCTTCTGTGTCATTATGTAGCATTTTCCAAACTTTGTGTATAGAAAAGACACTTGCATGCCTCTCTTACTTAAGTTTTGAGATGAAGAAACATCTTTATTCCTATTTAATAGGTAGAAAAATTAGGGCAGCAGTAGATTGTGACTTTTCTTCAGAATGAGTCTGTAGTTTTCCACATCAGTAGCTTACTACTGTTCTCATTTATATTAGAAAGGGAGCTTAACACACTAGATGGTGAAGTGATAAGGAACACTTAATAGAAAGCTAATAAAGATTTTCTGTCAGTAGAGTTTCTTATCTGCCTTTATTATAGCATGCATACTGTAGAAGAAAGCAGTGTGGTCTGAAGTCCTCAGTTCCATGTTAAAGGAAAAAAAGGGGGAGGGACAAACCACCACAGACAGAAATAATTAAATAATTGTATTTCAGAATACAAGCACTGAGAGAGAATCTCCCTCATTTATATTAAGCAGGAGAGTTTTTTCTTAAATATAGTTAAAATTACAGGGATAGGTAAATTCATTGCAGTCTGTCACTGTTAAAATTCTATTGCTAAATAAACATAATAGAGAGGAGGAGACATGAAGAGGGGGGCAGAGAAGAAGAGAAGGAAACCTCCTTGGCTGTTTTCTGTTGTGTTCCCAGAGTGCACTCAAGTAAGTGCGATGGATATTAAATAGCTAGCTCATGTATATTGTGTTCCTGTTATATAGGACACTGGTTTTCATGGGATCTAATAAGCTGTCTTGTTTTTTCTGTATCTGTTTGGTTTGAAACTGTCAATCTGTAGTAGGTGCTACCATAGTGATCAAGATGAGTTTTGACCGAGGTTATCAGGTTCATAACTTCCCAAGTCTCTCTCCCGTCTATTAGAAATCAAATACATTTAACCTGAGTAGATCTTACATGGGGTGAAAGCGCTTCCACTAGAATTGGGATGTTAAGAAGTTGAAAAATCACTTCAAAAGACACTAGTTATTGTTGTAGCTCTAACAGTGTGTTTTATCTTGCACAATTAATTAAAATAGGGCTCAGCTGAAGAGCGTGTTTGACAAGAATTAGTGAGATCAGATCCTGTCTTATTTGCTTATGCAGGTATGTTACCCTTGTTGGACCTTGTGAGGCTGTGGCTCTGTAAGGTATTTGTCAAAGGAAGAGAAACCTTCTCTGGGCCCCAGGTTTCCCTTCCAGCCAAAGGGAAGATAGGGCTGGAATATGAATCAAGTCTTTAACTGTATCTCATTTTAACATTGAAAATGACAGAGTAGGAGTTAAGCCTGTGTTACCTTTGTTACTTTGGGCTGCTGTGCAGCCTCAAAGGCGAATTGGGGATTGCTAATGGTATTCAGTCCGAGTCAAGGAAAGGCTGGTGTTGGGATTCATAAAATAGGTGGTGAGTGTTAAAAATACGTTTCAGCTGATAATATGTTATTGTCTGCACTCCAGGTCAAGGATCTGTCTTCTGTCTCTTTATAGAATATCGTGCTATGGTATTGTGAGCCATGGCTGGAACTCCCACATATAATAGTAATAGATTATGAATAACCTACATGTAACCTATGTCAAGTAAGAGTGCTTTCTGTTCTGTGGAATTCGCCAGTTCATTTATAGCATTGTATAGGCTCCAAACTAAGATGTCTGTGTCTTTGTGCAATAATCCTGAGTTTTAGAGTGGTGAATCTGACTGACATGGACCTGTGTAGGATATATAGTTCACCTTTCACAGAAAGAAGAGATTTCTTTTCATGACAAGAGCTATTGATTGATCTGTTCCTCAGAAATGCTACTAGGTGAAATAGTATCTGTGTGCTTCTTAGTCACCGGTTTCTGAGTATCCCCTTCAATAAATCTTCACTTAAAAACATCTTGTTTTAAGTAATTATAAATTCATTAAAGAAACATTGCTAAGTTTTTCTTTGCATGCAGAAGTGCTGTTTCACATTTTGAAGCAGGATATATAACAGTGCATCATAGGACATTTTGTAATCTCAGATAAACCTGGCCTCTGATTAAAGCAAATGAAATATCATTTTCTGTAGTTATGGAGTCTTCATGTAACGAAAAAACCCTGCTCTACATATGAGTTGGCCAGGTGGAATAAAAATAGTTACAATAATATTATTTGCAGTAAATAACTAGAACAAAGACCAATTCCACAACTTTCATTCTGAACCTGAACACAAACATAGACAAATGTAAGTTACGTTGACTAGATTATATCTGTGTAACTTCTTGTAAAGTAGTTTGTAATTAAATACAGGAATAACTGACAAAAACAGTATAGTTCCAAGGCATTTTAATATGTTCAGATGGAAGGAGTTGGAGTTGGCAGAATTTGATAGCTATTCAGAACACATGTCCTGGGACTCTTATGGTTAATCTCTCCACTTAACCCTAGAGCTGTTGCACTGAGGATCAGAAAAGATTTTCGTTTTTAGCAGCACTCGTGTAAAGCAAAGGATTATATAACAGTAAGGAAGTTCTGGGGTTTGTGCTTTGGAGCTCACAATGTACATTTTTTATTTTTTTTTTTTGTATGTATAATAGAAAGTAGTTTAGTGAGATTTCACTGCATCTTGTGAGTGTGGTTTATTTGCTTTCAGTATTTTTCTCTTTACATTTTGTAATTACCTTGTAACAACATCAAAGACTTTGAAACTTATTTATCAAAATATTCATAGTTGCTAGTTTTCACATTTCCTTGGATGCATTTGGATGTTTTGGCTGAGAAAGCAATGACATGGACAAAAAAAATGAATGCTTTAGAGAACAAGTAATGAGGTATTTAACTTAAAAGTCAATGATTCAATTCCAATCTAATTGTAGGACTCAAAAGTTTTAATATATCACTGATGTAAACTCCATGGTTATATTTACAAAATACAATTCAATATTGTATTGTTTGAATGACATTACTGAATATTTTTACTTTTACATGAACACAGTCATATTGAGTGGACAAGTTTGTATTTTTTCCCATCTTTGGTTCTTTTGTATTGTAGTATCTTAATTTTTGTTACTGCTTTTGAGGAGGAATGTCGGAAGCATGACAGCTGAGAGCAGGATTGCAGTAATTACTAAAGTCGTCTACTAATAATAGCTGATAATACCGTTGTATGTAAGTGTACATTTATGACCTGTTTATGAATTATTATTAGATAATTTCTAATCTATATTGGATTAACCATTTAAAAATGGATCTCTCGAGTTACTGTATTCATTTTACTAATAGTTTTCAATCAAAACTTGCAATTTCTTTCTGAGACAGGAGACTGATATGCATTAAATAAGAGTTTTTTGTTGCACCCAGTAAGTATCATAAGGGTAGTAGCTCCCCAATTTAAAATCTATACTTGCAATTCCCAAGAGTGACACGGTCAAGGAAATTGTTTCCTATGTTTTGTAGTTTTTTATTTTTATTCTTTAAATTGTGGGATTGCAAACTTCATGTGAAATTAGAAAAACGGTAGTCCCCTTTAACTGACCAACAATAATGGCTGAACAAGTCATATGTAAAACATGGGAATTTTAAGAGCTAAGGAGAATATCCCTAATTACCACAGAAGGGGAGCCATTAGACTGAACCCTCCCAAAACAAGGGAGCTCACTGAATTCACCTAGGCTCTGCATCAGTTTCCATATGGATGGAATAGTTTTGCCATGCCACAATTTTAAAATATGACTGCTACTCAATGGTACAGGTTTTGTGTAATTAATATCTCAAAAGATTGCTGAGTTAAGGTGCCTGAAGGAAGCTTATACTACCTTGTAAGTGGCAGTATGCGCATTACGATGGCAAAAATTGCATTTGCATAGTGAAAGGAATGCCAGTTCTGCTTAGTACTGCTGAGCAAGAAAGTGGAATCCTAACCAGGTATCCATATAGGGTGAGGGAAGACCCTTGTGCTTTTTTTAATTGTTATTTTATTTTTTTATTACCTTGCTCATGTATTCAGACAGCAGATAATTTCTGTTCTTTTTACCAAATTGGTACGCTAATTTCCACTCTCTCAGGGCTTCTGTTACATTTATTGTACAGACTAGACTTGACTTGGGGAAAGAATCAGGGCTGGGTAGCAAATAGCACTTTCTCCAGAAGCCATGCTATACTTCAGAAATTGGAAAGAATAAGAGCAAATGAGGCAGGAAGTTACTTGACATTGCTCCATATCACAGTTTTGAGTCAGATTTGTGAAAATGCTGATTGCAAATGTATAGCTTTCCATGCCTTTAATGGAACTTGATATGAAAATTATGCATGTTTCCAAAAACTAGACTTTGATTCATAACCTGGACAGGAGAGTGACACAATTAATTTTGAGTGTTGATTTCCCCATACTTCAGTTTTGCTGGTATAAAATAGGAATAATTGCACAACCTAATTGCTTGGGAGAGTTGTGAAGATGTATTCATTCATATTTATGAAGCACTTGGGTATAATCATGAGAATGCCGTGGACATTCTTTTGAGGAAATTAGTAATCCTGTGGTGTAGGAGTTAGGCCATTTAGGCAAGGCCTTTCTTACATAGGGGATTCCAACAGAAGCATCAAGTAATTACCCATTTCAGAACATGCTGTATCTTGTGCTCCAACGAGGCCTGAGTCTGTCCACTTAGTGCACACATGCAAGACAGTCAGGTCAAGATGATGTGACAGTCTTGACTCTGGAATTTCCTAGTTTGAGTGACTAAATCTGAAGATAAGTGTTTGTACAAGCTTTAATATTACCTGACGTAATCTTTGCTGTTATTTTCTTATTTTCTCTTTTTTTGTTTGTTTGGGGTTTGGTTTTTTTTGTTTTTGTTTGTTATGGTCGTCTTTACTATCTCAAGTTTTTGAAAGAATTTATGGTAAATTGACCCTGTGAAAATTTAGGATTTTGGCAGGTTTTGTTTCATAAATTACACCACACTTCAAAACATGCATTGCAAAGTTAATATCAACCTTCAAATTACATGCTGATTTAAAGACATGTTTATATATGTGATCCCAAAATAGAATACTGTTTTAATATAAAAAGTTTGTTGTCTTGAACAGCGGGATTTAAATTTTGGTAACACTGTGTCTGTGACTCTCACAGTCTTGTTGTTAGTTTCTAGTAATCATTAGAGCTTTGTGAAGTTCTCAAATGCTAATAGCTCATGGGTAAATCGTCTACTTTGCATGATTCTATCGTTTTACGTTGTAACCTTTAAAGCAGTATCTTTGTGTGTGTGTCTGATTTGGAGGCTGACTGAAGTGAAATAGGAAATGGGTACAGCTGCAAACAACTTCCATGGGTTTCCGATAACACTGGAGAATTACTTAGTGAGGAAATGAAGGGCCAGTGACCGCACAGTAGTATTGGCTTCATTTTAACAAAGGAAGTCTCTGTTGTTTAACTGCTTGTGGGTTTTAATCCCAATTGACCTAATATTTTAGAGCTTGAATAAAATGTGATTTAAAGTTAGACCCAAACACTGAAATTGTTCTTGTTACTTCTGTAGCTGGCAAACAATGCCAGGCTCAATTATTGTTCGTTCATGCCATGCAGCTCCAAGCGTATGTAGCAGCCTCTATGTGACCAATTGTTTACCTGTCACATGCAGAGAAAATAGAGTATTTAATTAATTGTCTCTAGAATGGATTTTTTTTCTTTACCTTTACTGAAAATGTGACCAGAATCAACCCAAATGTTTATTATAAACTCCTGCAACCAGAGAGGGTTACACGAGTAGACAGAAGTTTGTACAGATACACATTTGGAAGGAGAAATTAATTCTCAAAAAACCCTCCTTTTATTTTCCTTTTTTGAAGCATCTGAAGTGCTATTAGACTAGTGGTTTTCAACCTGGTCTTTTTTGGAACTGGGAAAGCAAGTTCATATCTGTGAATTTTCACATCCGCTCACTCTACAATGTTTAGGGATTTAGAACTTGAAAAGTTAGAAAATTTGCAATAATGTAGGCAACTATTTTAAAAATTATTTGCAAGTATTTATCTAGAGATCACTTTTTAAAAAAATCAGGTGCTGGTAGGGTTTTTTTAACTTATTTTATTTAGTCTCCTTACATCTCCTTGGAAAAGAGAAATTACAGGAGCTGGGAAAACAAATGGGAAGCACAGCAGTCCTTCCCTTCTCCTTTTTCTGTTCCTGGAGCTACATAAAAATCTCAGGTCATACTCACCATGATCTATGTTGTACAGCAGGAGTTCAAAAGAAAGCAAAGTTCTCTTTCAATTTTCCCTTATTCTGATGTACAAATGGTGATGGAGACAGATGTTCTTTTGAGCTGGAGTATGTAAAGTGCAAAATTATAATTCTAGCCAGGGAAGAGATGGTGATCAGATACAGTTATAATCCACTTGCTTAGTACCACCTTCACAAAGGCTTTCAAAGATTCAGCCTTTCCTTGATAAGCTCTCTGAATAGTGTAACTTAATGGAGTTTGTATATATAACAACACTATAACATTAGTATTGATTAATTTCCTATTAAGAGACGATTACTCAGAATTAGTGCCGATTCACATCTAGCTTGGCTTGATTTTTTGAGTGATGAAAATTTAAAGATCGATCCCACTAAATAATAGACTTCTACATGAAAACCAAACTAAAATGATTCTATGAAGTAATACAGTTTTTCTATCTGAAAAATTCACAGTGGAGTCACAGTCAAGGCTAACTAGGAGTCGGCTGTAAAATTCTTCTTCAGCTTTTCTGAGAGTAAGACAAGACCTTTTGCAGCAGTTTGTGATCATCTCTGTCACAAGCGTTGCATGAAGGTCTTTACATATGATTCAGTTACAAAATCAGTTCCCTTTTTATCAGTATATAAAAGACTTCAGGCTTACTCTAGTAGTATTCTGTCTTGTAAATGTAGGAAATAACATACAATTATAACAACAACAAAAAAAGATGGCGATATTTGTATAAATCTCCAAATTTTCACTTGGCAACTAATATTTCGAGGTTTAGACATATAGGGACTTAGGGGTCCTTGAAAGGAAGCCTGCAATGGTGTTGGAAATATCCTGATATTGAACATGAGCCAACAGTGTGCCCACGCTGCCAAGGAAGGCCAACTGTATCCTGGGATGCATCAAGCATGACATTGCCAGCATGTCCAGGGAGGTGGTTGTCCCACTCTACACTGCACTGGCACGGCCTCACCTTGAGTACTATGCGCAGTTTTGGGCACCACAGTACAAGACAGACATAAAGCTATTGGAGAGTCTCCAAAGGAGGGCAGCTAAGATGGTGAAGGATCTAGAGGGGAAGACATGGGAGAGGCTGAAGTCCCTTGGTTTGTTCAGCCTAGAGAAGAGAAGGCTGAGGGGAGACCTCATTGCGGCCTACATCTTCCTCACCAGGGGGAGCGAAGAGGCAGGCGCTGATCTCCTCCCTCTGGTGATCAGCAACAGAACCCAAGGGAATGGCATGGCGCTGTGACAAGGGAGGTTTAGGTTGGAGATCAGGAAAAGGTTCTTCACTGAGAGGGTGGTTGGGCCCTGGAACACGCTCTCCAGGGAAGTGGTCACAGCACCGAGCTTGACTGAGTTCAAGAAGCATCTGGATGATGCTCTGTCATCTGCTCTGATTGGGTTGGTCCTGTGTGGAGCCAGGAGTTGGACTTGATGATCCTTATGGGTCCCTTCCAACTTGGGATATCCTATGATTCTAATATTCTTAGTGTCATTTGAACAACCTTCTCTGTACTTTTGTAAATACTTACGTCATCCATAAACTGTTCTTAACATCAAAGGAGAGAGGACAGTAAGAACAATTGTGTCTAACAGAGTTGTTATACTGTTGCCTCAATTTTCCTTTCATATGAAAAATTTAAATGAGTAGCCAAAGAAAAGTCCAAGAAGGCTATTTGTAAGCTTAAAGCTGCCCAGAACCCTGAAATACCTCAGAGTGCTGATGTATACTTTGTTTAGCTATACACAGAGAATAGTGGAATAAGGCAGCTCTGCTTAAAAAGAAATAAATAGCTTTTATTCGTAGTGTTAGATCGTATGATGTTTTTTTCTGGCATGCTGCTCTTTGGTTCCTGCCTCAGTTCCTTCAAGACAAAAAATATTACATCTAGTGTCAGTGCTGTGATAAATCTTGACGAAACCTCTGACAAATCACATTTTTAATTAATCTTTTTCAAGTCTTTAAAAAAATTAATGTATTTCAACAATGGAAATGTAGTTCTGTTTATTGGCTTTTTAAGGAGATACTTGGACTGGTCTACATTTTCAAAATTAGAAGACTATTTTCAAATTGGATGGCCAGTTCTGAAGTTGACAAAGCAAGACCAACCATCTCTGCCAACTGATGAGCTTTCGTAAGGAAATCCTCATTATTTAAATTAATAAAAAACAAGGAGTGAAATAAGGAAACCATATAGACAGACACATACAAATCCAGTGATGAACATTTGGCAAGTGAATTTCCCCCTTCCATAAGCCATATCTTGAAAATTTGGAGGGAATGGATTTTGTCCGTAACAGTCAGCTAGTTTCATATCCATTCTCTATAAATAAATTAATTAAATATTTTCCACATTTTTATATTTTAAAATGTAATGTTAGTTAAGTAAAACATTGTGAATTTCTCATCCGAGTTTGTCTGTTTGTAGAATTTCATTAAATGCCGAAACAGTCATTCTCAACCAATGCTGTCATTAGTTACATGCGGTATTTGCAACCAAAGCTCTGTTTTGTGACTAAAAAACAGTATTAGTACATACAGTTGAATTACCTAAGAGCAATTTTGATATCAAGACAATAGTCAACATGGAAACCTGTTCTGATATTTGTCTTTGAAATCATGTATTCTTAACTCACTGTAATAACTTTTTTAATCTATGGTTTAACAATCTTAGGTTGTTTGTGTAGCGAGGTGTAGTTGCAATGCACTCAGACTTTGACTTTATGGCTGTTGCTATTCAGCTGTAACTACAGATCTGCTTCTTGATAAATACTCTAAGTTAACTCAATGCAAAATGTTCAAAATTAAATTTTGTTTATCTATCTTGCATTTCAGAGACTGTATTTACCAACTGTAAAAAGCTTTGCCAGCAGAGTGGATTCCAAAGACTCTATATGTTTGTTCTTTGTGAATTTGTCAATCTTCCTTAATCTGTGTGTGTTGCAACAGTTTTATGGGAGATTAATCATGAAATTGTATAACTTCTGTGACAGAGGAAGTGACCTCAAAACTAACCGCAGTCCTTTTATAATTGGTCATAAATATTCCTCTCAACTGATCATAATTTTTTTAAAAACATGTTAGCAATTCAGTGCTAGCTCCCATAGGCTGAAAAATGCATTTCCTTCCATCAGAGGGGGGGAAAAGAAAAGAGTCAAGTTTGGAAAGGAGTGTGAGGTTTGTTTCTTTCTTTCTTTAAGCACTAAGATTATTCTTGCCTTTATGCAACAAGATTATTAGGCTTGAAAAGATCTTTCAAGATCATGTGAGATTTTACGGCAATAATTCTGTACTTGGTTATTGAAGATGAGATGTCTCAAAATGAGATAATAAAGGTGAGTGGTGAAGATCAGGTTACTTAAGAGTTAATTATTGAAGGCATTTGAGCTTTGATTTGGTGATACCATACCGGATGGTGCTGAAGGCAAGAGTGTTTTTGCAAGGTAAGCAAAGAGATAACAAGAATTTATAGTGCTGTGTGGATAGTAAGTTCAGAGTTTGTTCTAGAGGAAATTTGTCATCACTTACTAATTTCCTTTTAATAGTCATACTTAGGTTTTCTTAGTTTATTTTCCATTCAAAATAATTTAAACTTTTTTATTATTTCTTAGGTACCTTTTTTGTACCTTTTGCATCTTATACGGCTTATGACTTACGATTCTGTTGGGTTTTTTTTTCTTACATCTGACAAACTCATATTACCAAAAGAATATGATTGACAAGGAAACTGGACACAAATGCTTTCAAGCACTCAGAATGCAAGATCTTTAGACTTAGTTTTCTTTTTCTAGTATAGCTATTTGGAGGCCTGTGATTATTTGTTTATTTCTTTTCATTATTCCCCAAATAATTTTCCTAGTAAAAGAATTACTGCTGAAGCAGTTATACAACTGTCTTAGTACATCCAGGCTGAAAATAATATACTCCGTGGCTAGTTAGAGTATACAAAACTACATGGCTGGCTTCTCTAGGATACATTTGAGCAGTTTTCTGTAATTATATGATCACTAAGTACAGATTTGCTCCTTCATGTGCAATCTAGTTGAAATGGAAGCTCTACGATGTTTATTGGATTGGATGACTTAGTGGTTTATGTGAAGTGGGTTTTTTCCCTCCTTATACCATACATTAATAGTCCTTGATGGGTTGCTTGTCTTTGTTCCCTGCTTGCAATCACTAGAATTGATGAGTACTATGATCAGCAAATTCCATGTCTTTGTACCTGCATGCTGTTAAAACAGTTCAGGGAAGTGACTCTCAGCTTCAGATGTGCACCTTGCACTTACGCTTTGTAGCAGTAGGACTGAGTAGTTAAATTGCCCTGGTTACTGATTAACGTGGCAACTGGTGGTATGAAATATCAGCCGTATGATTAAGTAACTTCCTTTTTGACCCTTTATACAAAGTTTACATTCTGTCTTGGCAACAAGTAACAAACTCATAAACACTGATATTATGGTACTTCAGTAAATGTGTAATGTGCTGACACGAGCACGCCCCTATGGACTAGGCTAGTTGTCCCTCGTTTGATGCAATCCTGACTTGGGTAGGGCCGAGATCTCAATTATTACTTTAGTTTTCATGCAGTACCATTCAAAGGGCAAGACATTTATTCAGCTGAGATAAATGTGCCAAAAATGTTTTTTTTGTGGATGAAATTCAGAGCATATGCATCAGTATCTGAAACAGGCATAGGGAAGTGCCTAAATAAAAAGATGATCTGAAGAGCAAATGGAATGTGTAGTTCTGTAAAGCATTTTAGATCTTCCAGTCTGCAGTGTACCTAGGTGCCTGTACACTGTGGGAATGTCCTGCTGGCTTTTTCCTGAGCTGCTGCAGATGGTAATTGCAGGGGGAAAGGCGCAGAAGCTGTGAAAGACTACACTAGTTGAGTGCAATCATGCTATACTTAACAGAAAGGGAACACTGATTTCAGCAGAATGTACTGCAGTAGGTTAATTTTTCTAAAACTATCTATTTATAGGGCAGTGTGAATTGTTTTTGTAAAATACCCTGATCAGAAAGTTCATACATGAAGTGGGAAACTGCTCCTTTAACCCCAAAAGTGAATTTAAACTGCCTAGAAAAGTCTGCTAAGTCACAGACTGTAAGCTGTGCTAGGCAGGGGTGATCTTTGTTCTACATAAACAACTGATAGCAATAAAAAAGGTAAGATTCAAGAAGTGAGAGGGAACAGTCAAGCAACAACATAATGTAGCTAATGGATAGAGTATTCAGCTAAGAGAGTGGAAAGAGGAATCTGGGGTCTCAATTTCTCTTGAAAAGTGGAATAATTTTTGCAGTCTTTATTGAAGAAACAGAAATGATTGCTTTTAAATGTTTTGCTTGAGCAGAACAGGCATTTGCAGCCATTTAATGGGCTTGTAAATGATATTGCTAGTTTCTTTTGAGACTGTATGTTTACAGCTGTATTTTCAGCACTTGAAAATTACTGGTGACAATTCTGTTGCTGGTTTAATTGAGAACTGTTAAGATTCGTGGGACAAGGAAGAGTTTAGGAATGAGAAGTCAAATTGCAAAGGAACTGTCTTTAGGACAGTGTAAACCAAAACTGTTCAGTTCCATTATGAGATACTTTTTCCAGTATGATTGCTGGTTAGGACTATGATCTTGTTTAGTTTTTAATTCAGCAGCCTGCCTTCATGATGATCTATTACAATGGCACACTGTCTAGCTCATAATCATCGTCTGTATATGACTGGTAAGACATGGATTATGTATTTTGTCAGCTGCAAAGCTGAAATCTGTTCTCAAATCCCTCTGCTATTATTTTTCATTGGCCTTCTTTTATTAACCTGTTTATTTACTTTGGTTGTGAAGCCTTGTCTTGGCTTACATAAAAGCCAAGATTTCACTACAGTCTTGCCAAAAAACTTATCTGAACAACTTTAGAAAAGAAATGTCCTTTTCTGATGGTCAGTGATTGTAAGGCAAGTTAGGTGTAAATCATAGTTAACTTGAAATCAGTTGAAAGAAAGAAGACTGAAAAAAATAGTCATCTTTCTGTGGCAGTGATGAAACAATCATGGATTGTGCCAGTCACTCACTCTGTCCATATTTCAAAAAGTGTTGAGCTATTGGAAGCAGTTCAAAACAATGTCATAAGAGATCTTCCTGACAGTGAAACCTGATGATCACTGTATAATCAAAGAAGTCTAAGACATGACTTGATCACACTAAGTACTTTGAGCAGGAAACTGCTGATTCCGGTGGACTTCTTAGAGGAATATACCATTCTTTTGACTGATCAACTGTCTAGAAGGGGAAGCTGTCCTGAATTGGATATAATGCACTATTTCTAAATGGGAGTGATTAGTAGGAAATCCTGCCTTGAGGTGCAACAGCATCTTTATCACTTGAAGAGACGTAATTGGTCTTGAACTTACAGAACGTATGCTGTAATTTGCCCGGTGCATTAGGGTTGTGTTATGCAGTAGTCAAGCTAGATTATCATTACAGCCACATGTGAATTTAAAATCCATACTGCCTTCAACTCTTACGCTGATGTATATATTAAGACCTTGTAAAAAAACCACCAAAATAATTGGTTTTAGCATTCATTAGTAGTTCCTCATTTTTGAGGTTGAAGCAGGGGAATCAGAGCTTAGATAATAATACCTTGTAAGTAAACTGCTCTAAAGCTTTAAACTGATTGAGTTGCACTAATGCAGTCCAGAGAAACTATTTCTGCTGACTAGTTATGGTTTGCATTCAACACAGAAGACAAAAATTTCATCAACAGAATGTGTCCCTTATATTTAATTCTAACGTCTTGTATCTGTTGAAGTTGGTGATGATAAATGTTGTAGCTGCTTTCCATACTTTCTTAAACCTTCAGTGCTAATGCATTCGAAGATCAGCAAAATTTACTTCTTTTCGTGCACGACAATTCAAACAATGTTACACTTCGTTGACATTAAGCCTGTTGGTTCAAACTCATTGGAGGCAGCTTAGCAGACTTGGCATCTGCTTTAGTCTTTTGGATCGTGGTGGGTTTGCCCTGGCTAACAGACAAACTCCCACCCAGCTCCAGAACCTTCATCATCTCAAGCTGAATGTGCAGTTGGGAAGTCTGTGTATGTCTGTCAAAGCACAAATTCATGCGTTTGTAGGTATGCCTGTAATAGGAAATGTGTGATGCGTACACAGCAAGACAAAGATTTTGAGCCTTTCTCCTCCCCTTGCAAAGACTGCTTTTTCTGATGCGACTTCTTTCATCTCTGAGATCATCCATGCCATGAGGATAGCTAATAGCGTGGAATTAATATTAACATTCTTAACACAGTGCCCACCTAATACTCTATGGTGGTTGTTTTTTTTTAAAGAGATTGCTATTTCAGCATTGAATGGAAGTTGTTGATGTGCTGTTTTTCAGATACAGAGGTAACGTGATGTAACTGCTCACTGAGATGAAAGCTTATATGGGATAAAATAAATCCCTGCTAATGTCAGCTCCCTTATGCTATTTCCTGTTCCAAATGTAGCAGTTTTGTTTATGTAATTGAATGCTGTAGTGGCATTTTTGGCTGTTTAATACAGTTTATCATACGAATCTGAAGTAAATTTTACTTGAATACAGTTGTAACTATTTTGATTTTTCGGTAGACCTCAAATAGACAGCAGACATCCCCAGAATGTAAGGAGGAAGGAAAGGAGAGTACAATTGTATTTGTTACCCCGTGTGGGTTTTTTGTTTTGTTTTTGTTACGGATGTTTGCAGTTAGTTTCAGTTCATTATAGTACCTCTCCAGCTAGTGAGGCAGAACAGCTGTGGTTTATCCAAAGTCTCTCTAAATTGTTTAAGCTGCTGTTATGAAAATGTTTCTGATGAGTTGAATTTTGAAACATTACTGAATAGAGAAAATGGCACAATTTCACCAGAGATACCATTTGCTCATCATGATCTTCGAAGTGTTAGCTGTAAACTTGTGTTTTCCCAAGGATGCTTGACCCATCTTGCCATAGTGTGTATTGAATTCCAGGTGGAATAACAGCCAGTGATGTGAATTACTGAAGCTCATTGTTCCTGTTGGTTTGGGGGGTGGTCGAGTGGAGTGTGTGTGGTAAGAGGCAAGAAGGAAAACAAGAAAATCTGACTGCAAAACGATGCTCTGTCAGTCAGTTTTGCTTTGAAAAGGAGTGCTTTGTCAGTGATCCGTTTCTCATACACGCTGTTGTTTCTCTCTTTCAGTAGCGAAGAGATTATTCCCACCTCATCATAAGGATTTTATAATTATGACTTCTTCAGAGATCAATTGAAAACATAGTGTACTTGCCCCTTCTGTGGTGTTGTGGTGTGTGCAAAAGTGTGGTTATTCATGTATTTGTGTAGAGAGAGGAGATCTCCAGACTGTTACAGAAAAGAGAGGGAGCTCAAAAGTGTGAGAACTTTTGTTTTCGGTAGAAAGAACAGAGCGGTGGCTCTTGTTGCAAGTAGACTTAGCTTAGGTCCAAAGATTCTCCCCAGCCCTCTCAATGAGCAATCACAAAAGCCACACTGCATAGGAACACTTGCACTTATTATCACAGCCTTAGTTCAGAAATACTCTTCAACAACTGATAAAATCTGTTGGTGCAGCATTAAGAATTTTATAATACAGAAAAACTTTGAAAAAATGGAAAAACTTAGTGATGGCCATAATTAAACCTTTTACGGTCTTAAACTGGAGTGAAACACTTCACTAAAGCTGAATTTTCACATAGGAAAGTGTCTAGCAGTAAAGAGTTAAGTAAAAAGAATGTCATGCATGTGTGTGTGATTCTAAATCCAGAAGTGTTACATATCCTTTGTTGGCATTAGTTTCTGCTGAATGTACAGGATATATATGGTGAACACTAAACCCTTCTGTTGTTGGTCTGAAGTCTTTTAACAGAAGCGTGGCATGCTTGCTTGAAAAGACTGGAAGTTTTAACAGATCAAAGCATACATACATTGTTCTTATTGGATAATTTTCTGCTTACCCGTTTGTGTTGTATTGACCAACTTCATTAATAGAAATTATGTCTGCAATTAGACTTTCTTTTAACAAACTGTAGTAGTAGAATTCTACATGGTAGAATTCTGTCTGGAGTGCTTAAAGCAAGAGTAATTAGGAGAAAGCTTTGTTTAGAATATGTGACAATAAATATTTTCAGTTGTCATTGTTCACAGCTCTGTAATCTCTCTGGGAAGATATTAGCTCAAGGAGGTTAAAACAGAGTTATCACATCCTTTTTTTTCTCTTCCTAAATTCACAGTACTAGAGCAACGTTTTTTCTTTTTTTTTTTTTTTCAATTTTCATTCCCACTTTCTTTGTAATTAAGGGCAATTACTTCATAATACCAAAATATGTACCCTAACAATAACTTGCATATCTTCTATGTGTTATAAAAGCATAAAAAGATAAAGTAGGAGAAGGTGATGGATCTTTGTCTAGAATACTAGGTATATAGTGGATTTGATACAACGGCAAACCAAATCGCTGGGAAAAAAGGGGCAGATTTGACCATAATTGAAACAGCCATTATTTGCACTATCTATTTTTTGAAGAATACTTTTTTGAACAGTTGACAGCTGTAATATTACCTTATGTAGGTTTTGTTCATATTATTTAGTACAGACTGTCTATTTTGTTGGTATGTGTAGACTATAACTATTTTCACAGGAGCATTGAGTACCTATGCACTGGTGATATACAATTCTATTTCTGTTGGTCTTTCTCTTTTAAGTGAAATTGAAATCTTTATTACTCTTATGTGCTCTATTTCTTATCAGCTGTGAGACAAAATTGAAGGCTTTTTATTGTAACAGATCAACACTGAAAACTTTATAACTCGATTTTAATTTTATTTATAAGAAGTCTTATTAATAAAAAGGTTATGCTATAGTTAGAGAAAGGAACATGAAGTATGCAGCCTGTGGCTTGATCTCTGTTTTGTCCTTAATTAGGTAATTGCTTTCTTTTTTTTCAGTTTGACAATTAAGGATCAAGATGGCAGTACTTTTCCTGTCACGGTACAAAGTTGGCATAGTTGGATAAAATGTCTCATGACATTGCAATGTCATGTATGCAGCATATGCTGGATTTCTGCTGCAGAGAATAGGGGATGCTGTGGCCAGTAGTGACTTAAGTTGGGCGATCCCAAATCTTGGTGTTTGCTCCATGAAAAGCCAAGTTGGATCTAGCAGGATTTACTAGCACAGGCTCAGTGCCATGCGAACACAGTGATGGTGCTTGTGGGGCCAACTTGTACCTGCAAACAGGTTAATAGCATTCATGCAGCAAAGAAACTGAGTTCTCTCTTGTGTCTGTATCCACACTACAATTAACCCACATCACAGCAAGCCATTCAGCTATAATAGAGAGTTGTCTGAGTTTATTTTTCACGAAACTCAACAGTTAAAATTTTGAACCTACTGTTAGGGATAACTAATTCAAATAAAATCCTTTTGTATTTAGATTTCACTGTCTTTTTGTCCCCTCTTATTCTTTTACTTTCTTAATTTAAATCAAAACTCATCATGCCTTCCTAATCTTGCATCAAACATGTATCAAACTCTTGCAACAAAATCTAACATCATGCATCAAAAACTTGTGCTCATTCTCTGTTATTGCCAACAGCAGCTGTTTGACTCCTTGTCATTTGCCAAACCATGCCAACGCACACAGGTTGCTCTGGTTTCCACCATTAATGCATCTCTTTAGGTCATCTTTTTTCTGTTGTTATCACTAAAAATACAAATAGATGCTTCTCCTGAAGGGATGGGTAACAATTCAGATAATGTGTGTAAACACCCTTTGAATAAGGTACATGAACATCCTATGAAAACAAGACTTCATATGAGAGAATTACCTTTGTTACTCTTGTCAGAAGCATGACATGCACAGATGTGTTGGAGAATTGAACTATATCTGTCTTAAGGGCTACAACAGCTTAGCTTTCAGATTGCAGAGAACATTTTCACAGCCCTCGAGAACTGGAAACACCTTACCCCTTCCCCTAATGAAAGTGTAAGTTCTGCAAAAATAGAAGAGACCACCCAAGAAGAAATTGGGATTGAGTATATCAGTAACTCCTGGTTTAGCCTTAGCTTCGTTCAGATTATTTTCTTGAAGGATCTAATTAATTATTCTTTTCTGTTTACAGGTCTCATTACAACCACATCTAGAAAACTAGATCGAGAGCAGCAGGGAGAACACATTCTGGAGGTAATTAATTTCTGTAGTTCTCTGAAAAACAGCAACTGTAAGTTCATTGTTCTTTTACAGATAGTTAAGCTTATCATACTGGATTACTGTATGAAGAATTTAGAGAGCTGAATTTCAGAAGTAATTTACTTCTATGTTCATTATATTGCAATGCAGAAAACTCACTCTTATAAAAACAGTGTGTTGGTACTTCTTGGTAAGAAGAATTAAGATACAGATAGAAGGCAATTTTTTGGGTTTTGTATCTGTAAATCAAGATTTTCTTTAAAACAGTAGAGGCGTGATTGCTAGAACGAATGTGCTTCCTTTCTTTTAATTTTCCTGTGTAATTATTACAATAGCTATTTCAGCCTGCCTTTTGCTGAATATAGACTTCTGAAAAAGAAGCACGGAATCTTTTTTTAACATTAAGAATATAAACAGATTGTGAGTAGGCCTTTTTTCTGCGTAACATACTTATCAATCACATAAGTAGATGAGTTGCAAAATATCTATTACAGAGTCAGAGTCCAAGAGCATGAAATTTGTGACGTAATTCTTTTATTTAGCTACATCTAATTAATCACCTGGAATTTATGTAATAGCTATTCTCATTCTTTGTCAAACGTGAAAGAAAAACACAGACAGCAGTGAGTCTTCCCATTTCAGAATGCTGTCATGCAGTGTGACAGCATTGTACTTGACCTGCAATGAGGACTTAATGTTTGCAGTGATACTAGGATTTATCTGGAACCTTTATTGTGCCTTTGCTTCTGGGTGATAGATAAGACTGCAGTGTGAGCTGGCAAAACTAACAAGTCTGGACTTACACAAAACTTGTGAAATCTGTAGAAAGGTTTTCTGATAGGAATGCAAGGACTGCATAGACTTGGAGGTGAATGTGTTCCTTAATAGCACAAGCTATCCTTTTGCAGAACTCCAGTGTACGTGCAGTCTTTCTGGCCCTTGTCTATCCCTTTGGTCCACTGCAAGCTGGATTAATGCAGCTGTTGGATAAATTTCTATAATTATTTTCATTTCTGCATCGGCTTTGGAAAGAACTCTTTGCACTTAGGTAGCAATAAGGTGGCATTTTCCCTGCAGTGTGTTTCTAGTAGTAGTAGTAGTAGCAAAGTTAATTAAGTGGCAAATCTGATTTAATACTGGACATGTTATTCCTGTAAATTGTAAAGTCTGTATTATTCTCTTTTTAAATTACGTCCTATAATCTGCTTGTGTAAGTTTCCCAAAGCACTTCATGTCAATTATATCTTATTTCTTGACCACCGCTATATATATTGGTTGTAAAATTGATATCTCATGATACTTTTACTCCTATGCATATTGTGCTGGCTTTTGTATTATACAGTCAATAAAACGAGCTGTGGATCATTCTGTGACCCTGAGGCGACCTGGCAGAGTATGGCTTTGATGGCTTATACCTTATCCCTGTAACAGGGTGGCCATGTCCAAGTTGCCTGTTGAGAGTGGTGCCTAGATAGTGTGAATGCTCAGGCTGCAGCTAGGCAGTGTGTGGGAGTGTGCTACTTGTTCTGGGCCAAAACTTATGCCAGAGATCACGCTAGAAGTGTCATGTTGTGGGCAGTTGTCTGGTAGCAGTCATGTCTGCTAATTTAACCTGAGGTTATAACAAGATAACATATATGGAACTCAGCTTTTTATTTTTTAAGCTTACAGAATCTCACAAAGGTATGGAAATCCTCCTGGTTTTAGCATTCTCTGTAAAGACAGCAGATTAAGCTGGTTGCTCTTTAGTTCAGAATATTGGTTATTGCCTGCTGGTATCATTTATAATTCTTCACTCTTTCTTCATTTTGAATCCCAGCTGGTGGTTAAAGTTTTAAATAAAAGTCTATGAAGTATCCAACGGAAGAACTCTTAACTACAGAGCGATGATGACAGACAGCATGGCCCAAAGTAGCACTTTTCCCATTTGTTAGTTTTATGTTTACACCTTTGAAAATAGGTTGGAAAGAAACCCAGAAATGCACAGAACGGTGGGCAATATTATGAGCCAAGTGCTGAGCATCTGGCTAATTAATTGAGCATTGAAATGTTGACCAGATGGGTTGGTGGGTTTATTCCTTGTTTGCTATCAAATTTGATCCTCGATTGCACTTCTGCTTACATGATAGTAATTAATATGCTCCATTCTTAAATTCCCAGCTTGTAAATATTTTCTGAGTGCCAATTGGCACTTTCTTATGCTATTATTTTAGGTTAGCTTTGTATGCTATTGTCTCATACCTTAGTATTCTGCTTGTTATGTCAGTAATGTATTCAAAACTGATGTTGCATTCAAATCAAACTAGATTTTCCTCAAATTTTCCATTTATTTTTTTTTCTGCTTGGCTCAGGGCAATGCTGATTTTATGTTAATGGACAAATTATTCCATACCCCTTGGAATTTCCTCTTTTGCGATGTGTTTTGTTTTGGGGTTTGGGGACTTTTTGCAAACTGAAAGATACATGGTCGTGTTCCATTACAAGTACTAAAGGGAACAGATATCCATGTGTGTGGAAATCCTATCATCTGTCAGAGATGAGCATGAATTATTTGCATTTCATGTGTTTTGTTGTGGTTAATCACTTTACTCATGCTTTTCCATTTCCTTCATACTTGCAAGTTATACCACATTCCATTTGTATTTCCTTTTTTCCTAAAATAGATTTGGGGGGAGGGGGAATATCTGATCATGTCCTAGTTCATGTCAATGTAAATTCATTTTTTCATCAGTTGTCCATTAGTATTCATTTTATTATTTTGTATCCACGTTATCCTTGAATCCTCATGTTTTTTCATAGTCAGGTTTCCTAGGGCATCCTAACAACCATTGAAGGAATTCATCACTCGCATTCTTAAAGAAAAGCACTTGTTCTCTCCAGATTGGAACTGTAATATAGTGGTGTGTAGGGGGTTTTTGTTTGGGTTAAGAGAGTCATTTTTTGTTTAATACCCTCCACAACACTGATCATAGAATCATTTCAGTTGGAAAAGACTTTTTAAGATAAGTCCAGCTGCATATCTTCCCTATAATGTTTTCCTAGTGCTACTGCAGTGACTGACTTCTATACAGACCTTCCTCCCAGCAAAGACTTGCATCTTCCTCACAGACTCAAAACCAAAATGAAACTGAAATGCATAACGAATCCTACAGGAAATGCGTTAGGAACACTGGGTGTTTAATTTTTATTTTTTAAATTTTATTTTACATTCCTCTACAGCTTTAACAGGTATCCAGTAGAATTAGATAAGTATATCTCAGTTTATCAATTTCCTTTAATTACAGCAAAGATGGTATTGGGGACCCTTAGATGTCCCTCTGTATTTCTGTGTAATATTAAAGAAGGAAATTAAGTCAAGGATGGTGATTTTAAAGGAGGAGGAAAAAAAATCATGAGAAAAAGAATATGAAGGGGAGACCATAGAAAGGCTGAGGAGGAGAGTTGCACCAGGTCATTAAATTGCTCTTAACATGAGAGACACAAGGATTAAAATTTTACAGCTGAAACAAAAACAAGCCAGCAGCGAAGATAAAGTAAGGAAAAGAACATGAAAGATTGACAAAGGAAAAAAAAAAGTTTTTACCCATCTTTAGGAAGAAATTCTTTACTGTGAGGGAGGTGAGGCACTGGAACAGGTTGCCCAGAGAAGTTGTGGAGGCCTCATCCCTGGCAGTGTTCAAGGCCAGGTTGGGTGGGGCTTTGGGCAACCTGGTCTAGTGGAGGGGGTCCCTGCCCGTGGCAGGAGGATTGGAACTAGATGATCCTTGTGGTCCCTTCCAACCCAAACCATTCTGTGATTCTATGATCATTATTCCCTGTGTCTTTAATGCCATTTTTTTGGAAAAAATCATCAGAAACCGAGGTTTAGCCAGACTGCTGGAGATCAGGTAATGCTGTTACCAGTGAAGAATTCATATTTGGTTTAAATGCTTTCTATAAACTCTCCCCTGAAAATGCCTGGCATCTGTCTGAGCCTGTTAGCTTTTATGTGAATGGCAGGGTGCAGCCAGAAAGTGATGGGCCTGATTCTGTAACTCTTCTACTAACCGAGCTCTTGCGGGAAGCAGGAACATAAACCCCGTCTTTTTGTTCTTTGAAATATGTGCTAAAGTAACTTACTTATGCTCATATTTAAACCTTTATTAACCAGTAGAGGTTAAATAGATAAGAGTTAAGGTAATAAGGTAAAATTCCTTTAGGTGAGCTAAGTTTTTCCATCAGTTTGATTCTTTTCCTGTACATAAGGATTTCCCCCCCCCTCTGTTTTCTAACTTGTAATTAGCAAAATTCTTATTACACTTTTCTTCACTACCCATGCCTATAATATCAGATCAGTCCTAGAATTAATACTGTAGAAGATTTCATACTAATTTCCTGGCTTTTTAGTAGAAATTTTGGCTATTGCTGGAAGAGCAGACTTGGTTTCATTTCCTATTTCATGTTTAGTCCATGGAAATAGATTGTTGTGTGCCTCGCTTAAAAAAGAATTCCTTAAGCTTCTTTCAGACAAGATAGTCTTAAAGTATAGGGGATTTTTAGTGCATAGACCTTTCAAATTCTGAAACTTACATTCTTATGAATCGCCATCTTTTGAGGTGTAAACTCAAATTATTAAACTTAAAAGTTGCAAGGAGACACTAGACTGAAAGTATATTAATCTATTACAGTGAGGCTCTTGTCAGAGATACTGTACTTCTGTGCTGTTTCTGTACTCAAGATAATCTCAGTTACAATGTTGCAAAGTAGTGAAATATATTTAATATATATCTCTTGACTCTTGCGTGCTCCTCTATGAAGCATCGAAATGTTAAGATAGTAGCTGAACTTTTGCAGTGCCTCTTGTAAATATTCACCAAATATCTTTACACAATGGTCTTTTTAGGTAATTGAAGTTAAGGAATTATTTTGCAGTTCTCATAGGCAATTGTATGAAAATCTGATTTAAAAAGAGGATTGTTGGAAGGACTGTGTTTGAATTGAGTGCTAACCATAACATTTTTAATAAAAACAGGTAACGGTAACAGACAATGGTGTTCCTGCAAAGTCAACAATTGCACGGGTGATCGTGAAGGTCTTGGATGAGAATGACAATAAGCCTCAATTCCTGCAAAAGTTCTACAAAATCCGGCTTCCAGAGCGTGGTAAGCCAGAACGAGAGAGAACTGCTAGGAGAGAGCCGATCTATCGAGTTATTGCTGCAGATAAAGATGAAGGCCCCAACGCAGAGATCTCTTACAGCATTGAAGATGGTGATGAACATGGCAAATTCTTTATTGAACCAAAAACTGGAGTGGTTTCATCAAAGAAATTTTCTGCAGCAAGGGACTATGATATCCTTTCAGTGAGTCAAAATTTTGCATATCATGAATACATGAAATGTGCTTTTATCTGTATTCTCGTCACTTCTTATTCAGTAGCTGGCAGATGAGTGACTGCAGTATCTGAAGGCAGAAAGCTTCAGTGAATCCAGAAGTATTGTTTCATGGGTTTATTTGTTTTGGTTTGTGGTATTATTGTTTTTTTAAAGGTTGATTTCAAATATTTGTATTGAGAAAGTGAGTCAAGAAGCTGCTGTTCTTTTCCAGAACTTGACAGATAATAAACATCATGAGGTAACATAAACAATCAGTTTGACTCTCAGGAAGAAATCAAAATAAAAGTGAATTTATGGTAACAGTTTGTGCTACTAGCAGGTGCTGCATGGTTCTCCATTTGCTGCCCAGATAATGAAGGGCAAGTGGCACTTTGAGAGACATTTAACCTTTTTGGTTATTTTTCACACAAGCAAACATGCTTGGAGCTTATTACTGCTTTTCCATTTACGTGACATAATGATTTATGTGATCCTGTAGCCTAAAAGATGTGTCTGTTTCACAGATTAAAGCTGTAGACAATGGTCGTCCACAAAAGTCATCAACTACACGGCTTCACATAGAATGGATTCCAAAGCCTGTCCCACCCACAGAGCCCATTTATTTTGAGGAAGCATTTTTTTCTTTTACGGTGATGGAAAGTGACCCAGTTGCTCACATGATTGGTGTAATAGCTGTTGAACCTCTTGGAACACCACTGTGGTTTGACATAACGGGTAAGGATGCCTTAAGGGCTTTTATTATTAGAAACAAACACGTGGAGTCTGAGATACTGGACGTGCTCATTGCAGCTTGGTTTCTTAATTGCTTTTCTAAATAATGCAAGGTTTTGGCATTCTTTAGGTGTAGATGCATGGGTTTTTTTCCTTATTTCATTATAAATCAAAATTACGTAAACTTTTATCAATGCCACTGTATATCAAAGATTAAAATTACACTGCAGAATATCTGCTGTTTTGCAGTTTTGGAATTTACTTATGAATATTGTGTCAGTGAAATGATAGCTAAGCAAATCAACCTCACAGAGTACAATAGGGGCAGAAGTAAAATGTCATTTTTCTGCAAATGTCCCAATAGTCCACCCAAAGAGAGATTATACTGTTCACATTGATTTCTTGTCCTCCAGACTGCTTCTCAGCTTGCTGTCCCTTGATTCAGTACCAAAAAGGAAAAATTGCCATGTTCCTAAATGCAGCAAACTACTTCCTGTGCATATTCTTACAACTGTATCGTACCTTAGCCCTTACCATTGAAAGGGGAATACTAATCAGTAATATGACTATGTGTTGATGCTGTAGTAACAAAATGAATAGTACTTTTTAATTTTAGACTTACTGATTAGACCTATGAGCACCAGGAATACACAATGTTCACTGTACAGCTGATACTAAAACCAAGTTCTGTCACGTGATACGTGCTTTAGAATCAAGGAGAACAGCACAGCCTTATTACAGGAGAGTTATCTTGTAATGAATGTTTCTGGTCTTAAGGTAGCCATATCAGACTGGGATTTTTTCACCACCTTCACAAGAGAGAGAAGGATCGTTTCACCTTGGTTACTGCTGAAAATTTTAGCCATCATTATGGTCTTAAGTTGTTGGGGAGAGCATTTTTTTGAATTATTTCTTTAAAATTTAATTCTTTTAAAGGTCTCTCTTGCTGGTATGTATTTCCTAAGGGTTGCCAAGAACAGCAACAGTTAAAAAGAAAGTTTGTAAAACTTACACATGTAGAAGAATATATAAATGCCAAATACTTGAGGGTGTTCTCAGAAAACTTTTAGGCACATGAGAAGAGATACAGCTCTTCCCTGCATGCTTCATGTGTGAACACCCGGTGATAACATTGATAGTCATTGCTAATGTATTAAATATTTACATAGCATTTTTAGTGGTTCTTGCTAATGTATTCTGGGGGAAAAAAATTAGTTTTTGTCCAAATAGATCACAGTTGAATAAAAAGTGATTGCATTTAGAGAAACGGAGGGGTTAGAGATCTGCACAACTGTGTAGAGTAGAGTTCAAGATGCCTCCTTGCATTCTTGCAGGGGCAAAGCTGTCTGCATTAGAGGTATTTTGAAGCTGAGGTTACTGTTTTACTGTTCTCCCAAACATACACACCCATAGATGTGGGAGGAGAAAAGCAGAAAATATAAAGATAACTTAAGTGATCAGGAGAGAGGAGAAGGTTCTGTGTGCTCCAATTCAAGCAGAGTTATCGAGTCAACAGCAAATAGAAACATCTGTAGACCAAAATAAGTCCATTAAGGGAAAGATTAAGAAAGGGATATTGTCAGAAAAAGGTGAGTGGTTCATGAAGATGAAAGAGAATGAATAAGATAGAAGAGGCCTCAGAGGTCTTGAGAGTTTCCAGAGAGTACAACAAATGGGGTCTTTTATTAGCAAAATCTTAATTAGATTGGGCGTGTTTTTTTCTATTCTTCCTTTTAGTTTGCTTCAAGCGCTGTGCATCTGAACAGAATTCTGATGACAGTATTATTTTGATTTGCTCCTTCTAAGCATGCAGCAGAGTTTGGACATTTACAGCATTTTATTGTGTGCTTAACACAGAAAATAGATAATCTGTTCCTGCTATTTTTAGAAAGACCTATACAGAAAACTCCCACAGGGAAAGAGCAGAACTTGTCCATGCACTGTAAAATAAACCACTTTTTATATATTATAAAACCATTTTTACTGTTTTCTTACTAATAGTGTATCAAAATAGAAGGTTTGATATGCAATCATGTTGTGAAGTTATCGGCTACTCTTACAAGTGGTCACTTTACTGCCCTCTTTTACTGTTTCTAATCGCATGAATTAATTTGATTGACAGCTTTCCTTTGTGTTCTGTGCTTGCTTTCCATGCTTTCTTTCTTTTTGGCTGAGCCAGGAGACAAGCTTGCTAGTGAAGTATTTTACATCTTTCAGATGGCTTGTGACCTGAACTGTACAGCAGAAGGTATCTGCTGAGATCACATAATTTATTACCAGATTATGAGATCTGAAATGAAAGCGTACATTTGTAAAATATTTATTTTATTAACCCTTCGGAAATCAAAGTGCTCACAGTTGCATTTGTGACAGGTTCGTTTTTGTTTTGTTTTGTCATCATTACATTTATACAGCATCAATTCAGAGCATCCAGTTTTGGCTTTGACCAAAACTGTTGCTGTTACACTTCAGTGTACCAGATGCAGAAGTTTGGGTTGAGTTCTGCTTCAGTGGGTTACCAGATATCATCACTACTACAAAAATTAGGCAAGGCCTTTGTGATTTCATTGATAAGGAACTAAAAAAAAAAATAAAAAATGGTTAGAGAGCTTGTCCTTGTATCAGGGAAACTGAATGAACAGTTTGATACCCATTCACCCTACTCTTCTCTTAAAGCGGAGGTGGCTTCATTGAGACATCTGAGTAAATGGTATTGCATGCCAGCTATAAAAGAAAAGCTAGAGACTCATTTTCTGAAGCTGGCATCTTGCACAAAGCCCAATAAAAAAAAAATCATGTACACCTGTTAAAAAGAAAGGAGGGGGAAAAAAGCTGCTGCCTTTCATGCTGTCCAGTTTATATCCATTTGTGTATTTTAGAAACTGCTGCTGGGCCAGTAAGAGGAGTTGGCTTTCAGTGAAAATAGAAAAATTACATTATCTTAGTCATTATCAAATATCTTAAATCCAGTGAAGCAGAATCTAGCCCATCTTTCCTAAACTGATATGTCTGTCATGCAATGGAACTTTCTAAAGGTGAAATCCTTTTTACATGTGAATGGGGGGCCCATTTCAGTATTTACTGTTCTTTCTTGGATTAATTATAAATTTGCAACCTCTAGAACTTCACCTTCTCACTTCTAGCTTTGGCTTTTCATAAAAGGCTTTCAGTGATTTACAAAACATAGCATGTAAAAACTTTTTTTAAAAAAAGCACTCAGATGATATCTGAATGTTATTCTTCAAAAAATATTAGAAAAACACATGCACATAATTAGGAGAAATAGTTTGCCATATCTAGTACTGGCTTGACCAAAATAAAAATTGATTCGTCCATCTTAAGCAGTTTCTTGGGAAGTCTTAAAGCAATTGTAATTAAATGGCACTATTTATCACTGCTAACTATATTTGGACTTAATGGACATCGTGTTTTCATGATAGTCTGCTCAGGGTGGCATGGTGATGATCAATTAAATGTTTAAATGACTAAGTATAGCTGTTGATCTTATGTGGTTATTTAACTATATTTCAAAGGGTAATTTGAAAGTTTCACAAGGCGAGTAAAGATAATTTGCTTCAGAAAAAGGAGCTTGGCCATATTTAAACATTGGGCATTTAAACATTTAGCACTCATCTGAGTCCTGCTTATCTCAGTAGGAGTTAGGTAGTGAGTTCTTTAGATGCTCAGCATTGAGATGAGTACCCCTTGGAGGTACTGTAGCTTTTTCACTTTGCCTGTAGTTGTATACGAGTGTCATAATTTGTACTCTGATCCAAAAGACACAAATTTGGCAGTATTTCTG
Organism: Psophia crepitans; assembly: GCA_013399095.1. Lineage (NCBI taxonomy): Eukaryota > Metazoa > Chordata > Aves > Gruiformes > Psophiidae > Psophia > Psophia crepitans. The sequence goes on from VWZZ01006632.1 coordinate 307,089, forward strand.
ATTTGGGTTTTTCATTTGTTTTGATACAAAGCATGTTTTTTACTAATTAGCCTGTCACACACATTTCACCTAGTAATTAGTTTTCTGCAATTTGGAATCTTTCGATTTGGAATCTTTTCGATTGAGGTTAAAAAAAAAAAAAAAAGTAGAGAATCTTGCTAAGAATCTACCTGCTAACTTTCCATGAGCCAGACAAATCAGCTTGTCCAAAGCTAATGAGTTTTAAGTATCTGTAAGTAGCGGCATATCACATTACCAGAAAAAAACCAAAGGGTTTAACATAAGTGTATATACAAGTATGTGTTTATATAGTTCCACCCTCATTAAGCATCTGAAGACAGAACATGATCATACATGAAAACAATGTGATAGTGCTGTGTTTTATGAACTTCTCCCTCTCCCAATTTCCTGAACAAGGTGGCAACTATGACAGCCGATTTGATGTGGACAAGGGCACTGGAACTATCATTGTCGCTAGACCTCTTGATGCAGAACAGAAATCAAATTACAACTTGACAGTAGAGGCAACAGATGGAACCAGATCTATCAGTACTCAGGTAATGCACTTTCTAATGAAGCACTTATAAATGAAGGAATTTGTAAGTGGGGGGAGGAGTGGGAGGGTGTTCTATTTTTGTCTTTACCACTGTTTTAATCCTGGATAATTAATATGTTTTATGTAAATTAGGGAGTCTGTCTAAAGTAGAAGTGGATTCTGATATTCATAGAGCCATGTTGTTTGGTGGTCCAGGTGGAAAGTTGTGTGTTACTATGCTGTAGTCTGAATCAACAGCTTTTAAGTTATATCATGTTCCTACATTAGCTGGGTAAATTAAAATATAAACTAAGCCCTTCCATGCATGATTTACAAGAAAAGGATTAATACTACTTACCTGAATTACCCCTCTTTACCCAGCTTCCCCAAAATCACCAAATAATATTACTTCACTTGAAACTTAAAAGATGACTATTCAAAGGTTGTTTGGTTTCTCCCCTTCCCTCGAGATCTGTCAATTACAAATTGTACGATGTCCAATTACCATTTTATGAAACTGAGCTGCTCCTTCTGCACGGTGTACATACAGTAGCAAGGTTTAGATGACAACATTTCTTGTGTATCTTCTCGAGTACTTTCTTTTAGCTTCAGTGGAGGTAGAGATTGCCAAACACTCTCCAAAAAGCAGCAATTTCAGGCAAACCAATTTTTTTCAAATTCCCTCTCTACTAAGGCTTCATGGTGGCGGCAGTTCTTTGCGGTTGGACTAGTAAGTTCACTTTAAAGCAGAAACCTTTTGTGACACTACTGGAAATAACTCATAGTAAAGTAGGTTATGATAAATATCCCTCTAGTTTCTTTCCCCAGCTCAGAATCTGACTATATTTGGAAGTAAGGTTTAGCTGAGGTTGTTCATAGCTCTATTCACACCACCTTTCTTCCAAGTAGAAAGGAAAGGATTTACTTACTGATTTAAGACTGTTGGATTGGGACAGTGATGTGTCTGTGTTACCTGCCCCTATCTATGACCTACGCCTCAGGAGCCCAAAGACCAATGAGTGGGTTGCTGCTGTCTTTTCTGTACATGGAAATCTGTGCTGTGAACATAACTTCTTGTTCAACTTCTGTGCGGTATTTATGTTTTTCTAATGTCTTTTAATAATGTCTTATATGTTGTCTTCCTCCTTTCGGCCAGAGGGAAAGATGTTTCTTGTCAATGTTTAAGATTTAAAACAGAGCCTTTATTGAGCTGGCTGCATGTCTTGGGGTGTGATAAGTCAAATTGACTAAATTCGATAGTAGAAGATTGCCAGGTTAGCAGTTTTTCTTTGAGAGCTGCCTTTTACTTCAATGGTGACAACTGTGAGCCATATTCTAGACCATGAATCTTCAAACATGACATGTCTCTGAATCAGAACTTGCTGCTACCATAGCCATGGTGCCATTGCTTCTGGTACTGATAACCACCATAAAAGGTTTTGAGAATCCTGCTGTAAATTTATTGCCTAATCATAGTACAAGTACTGAGGAGATTCATTTCTACTCATTACAGAGTGCTGGACAGAAGCATGAATTAGTTTGAAAAAAAAATTAGAAGAAACTCAAATCCACCTAAAAGAATTTCTTTTGCCAGGAAAGTCAGAAAGACAGCAAGAGGCTTTCACATAAGCTTCCCCCCCCTCCCAAGAATGCAGTCAAAAATGCCACCACGCAGAGTGTGTTGGGGTAGCCTGGGGCCTGGTGAAGGCTGAATATGTGGTCTTGATGACTGCAGATATTCTATCCAGTGCTGCTGTTCATATAGCTGAATTTATGCAAGCGTCCTGAGCTGTCGCAGTTGAACCATAATCTGCTTTGTCTTCTGGAGCAACCAAGAATTGGAAGGTCACAAAAATACTTTAACCCTCACCCCTTCTCTTCCTTTGGGTTACTTGATTTATTTGGTTCCCCTCAGAAGTGCACAGTGTAGCTTTTGTCCAATTTCTTAAAAGGAATTTGTTATTTTAGCATCTTTTAAAGCCGAGTGAATACTACAAACATTTACCACAAGTCTTCTGCAGAAGAATTGCAGTAGTAATCTCAAATTTATCGTGTCTTACTTCTGTGATTGCTTTTTGTGTGGTTTTCTTTTGTGTCTCCTTTCTGCTTTTGGCTAGAGTTGGCAGGAACAGTGGTTGTGGTTTCTGTTACAAGCAAGCACAAAGACTTCGTTTGTATTGTCTTCCTTTTTCCCGCTTGTGGGATAAGCAGAAGTTCTGCTGTTCAAGTCTCATGTTACTGTGGTATATAGATTGAGGAGCATGGATTAGTTCAGGCTCTGCAACTGTTGGTGCATGAACAGACTCCTGGTTCTAACTGATTCTCTTATCTCCCCCTGTAACTCCTGGCCCACCCAAATAGACTGATCTGTTAAGATATCCCTCAGGACTATCATTAAGAAGATGCATTTCAGATGAGGCTTAACTTCAGGGGAATTAAAAATATTGATAGGAAATCTGAGTCGGAGGTGTGATTTATGGCTGCCAGTGTGCAAATTCCATTACTCACTGCTAAAATAATGAAGATTAAAGTTTGAGCGTTGATGTTGTGTTGGATTTTTCTAAGAGCTGATAATTAAAATGGAGTGACAGGCAAAAAAAATTCTGAATACGGAGTGCACGCATTAGGAACAATCATATCTATACACAGCTTTTAGCCTGCAAAGTAATTGCTGTAAAAACATTAGAAATACAGTAAACAATTTAACAGACCTTGATTAACAGCAGATTAAGTAATTTTACATTTAATTTGAAAAAGGAAATAGCATTTTCAAGACACGAAGAGGGGGACAAGAAATCAAAATCTTATTGTGTAAAAGCAGTGTATTGAATCTGACTAAACTAGAAGACACTCACTGGCCTAAGGCCATTAACATTTGTAGAGCATTTGACTCTTTCAGGACTTCAGTTAAATAGCTTTTTTTTGAAAAATACAGCAGCAGTAGGCATGGAAGCTATTAGAATTTTGCATGCATCTAAATGCCAAATGCATGATGCAAAACAAGGACACACAAATGCCAAGCCTACAGTAGTGGTGTTTGACAGATGATGTTTAGGGATGGCTAGTGTCAAACTAGGAAGGAATAGCATTCAAAAACCAAATCAATGTACTAATGGTTTTGGATTACAATGTTTTGCCCTTAAAAAAAAAGGATTATTCACAGGATGTAAGTAGCAATGTATGAACTATTGGGCTGATTTTGGGCAAGGAAAAAAAATAATCCTGTTTCTACCTATAGCTGCTTCCAGTCATTGCTATGTCTATGATTTATTCCCTGCCCCCCCCCCCCCCCCCCCCCCCCGAAGTAATACTTAAGATGGTTTAAAGCTAATAGCAGCATTTTACCTATTGCTGTGCTATTGCAGAATATTTAATCTTGCTTTATGCAAAATTTACATGGATAGTATGCTTTGGGATTGATTTGGGAATGAAGGATAGAATGTTCTTTGTTGATTAAATGTGCATTTTTGCTTGCGATTATCACACTGCTCCACAGAGAAATTGTAGAACTGAAATGCAGTTATATTGTCTCTGGATAATATAACTTTTATGTTTATAATAATTTTCATAAACAATCAATGTAACTATATCGTAATTCTGAATGAGGAGAAGAGGAGATTTTGAGTTCCAGAGAACCTGCAAATGAAAAAATAGATTATAACAATCCAACGGAACATCGTGTTTAAATAGACACAGAGTATGTTTTGTCAGTGGCACATATCTTCTCTATAATTCACTAATAATCAATTCATGCCTATGCAAATTTAGGTTTCAGCTGCCAAATAATTAATAGATTTCAAGTAATTCCCCTAAATAATCTTGGGCTGCTTTGTTCTCTGTATAACCAGGCTGCATCACCCTCACTGAGATCTGCGAGCAGGGAGCAATTGGGCAACGCTGCCTTGCAAAATCAGTCAAGTTTCTGTAGTTCCAGATTCTTTCATTTCAGAGATCGCATTATGGTCTATTAATGCCAAACTTTTCTGTAGTGCACCTCTTCAATATGCAGCTTCTTTCTTAAGAGATAATATTAGTATATTTCATTTGAATTTAATCTTGTAATTTCACTGAGAATTTAGGTAGCTGTTTTTATTGTATTATACATGTTACGTTAGAATAACACAAGCACTTTGTGTGTTTTGTTCTGAGGTGCACAAACGCATAGTTTTCTGTGGGGGTCCTAATAACCGTGAGTGCAATTTTTAACTTCAGGTGCCTTTCACTTAATTTGAAAGCCTCAACAGTTAACATGAAAATTTCATCCTTTTACAGTTAAAAGGAAATTTTGGATCTAGCACCTGTCACTTAGCATTGGCAAGGAACCCTGTCTTGAAATTAGAGTTTCCTTAGTATATTTATGTAATAGTTTAGGTTGGGAGGAGCCCCTGGAGCTCTAGTTAAAACTCGTGCTCAAAGCAGAGCAAACTGCAAAGTTGGATCATCGTTCAGGGACTTACCAGGTTGTCAGTGCCTGAAATGGCAGGGGTGCCACCTCTTCAGGCATGCCTTTGCATTAGCATTTAACAACCCTCCTTGAAAATATTTTTTCTTATTTCTAATTGTAGTTTTCGTTATTGGATCTTGTGAGTGTCACCTCTTGTCCTTTCACCATGCGCCTCTGAGAAGAATCTGGCCCTCTTGCCTGCACCCTTCCCTTTACACAGCAGGTGGAGTGCTTCTAGATTCCCATTGATTTTAATGGTCCTTCACTGGCTTTGTTTCAGTTTTTCAGGATCTCCCTTGCACTGCAGGACCCCAAACTGTAGTGGGTCTACAGTCCCACCAGTGACTGCCAAACAGAGGGGAGTAATTCCATTCCCCCTGCCTGCTTGGTCCCCTTATTAAAGCAGTCCTGCATGCAGGTAGCCAAAAGGCTGCCCATTGATTCATGTTACGCTTGTTCACCAGAACCTCAGGAGGGGCATAAAGTAACATCAGTGAGAAATCCTAAAGTTTGTAGATAAAACATCTTTCACTTCAAAGATAAACTTTAGATTTTAGGCACATTTAAAATGGTTGCACTAATAGATCAAATCGTGGTTTTGCAGCTGTGTTTACCAGTATGCAGAAAAACTGCATGCCTGAGCAGGTAATTTGACAAGTAATGGAATACCTGAGCAAGCCACTTGCAGTGACTCAGTCATTATGTTCATTCCAATAGCAATATTTTTGTTAATAATTCATATTTAATAGTGCTGTACATTTTGATGAGCTATCTCCTTGTCTGCTTGGCCCAGCAGTATGTTTTTGGAGGATGTCTTCTCATGTGTTTAGTAGCAAGGTCATTTAAACCGCCTGACTAGCTAATACTAGGAAGTTGATGCCAAGTCCTTCTGATATAATTAACAGATCACTTCTCAGTTAAGCTGGTTCAGTGGCAGTGTGGTTAGTCTTGCAGGTAATAGTGGTTTTTTCACAGTCACTACATTCCTGGCATTTAACTTAGTACTTTGCAGTGCTTTTTGTGGTCCTCCTTTCTAGAAATGCTGTTTTCCTGTACTCATTTTGTGTAGTACCAGCATCACAGGTGGCCATTTCTTCTACTCCAAAGAGTCATCTAATGCAGTTACTCTGGAGTTGCATTCCCTCTCACCTGGGAGTTTGACCTAAGTTTCTGTATTTCCTCACTTGGAGGGAAGTAGACATGAACTTAAGTAACAGTTTTGATCTAAATCCATCAAATTTGACACTTTATCTTTTCACTTACTGTTGTTCTGAGTCTAAACTGAACTGTTTAGTCTGGAGAAGAGGAGGCTCAGGGGAGACCTTATTGCCCTCTACAACTACCTGAAAGGAAGTTGTGGTGAGCTGGGGGTCGGCCTCTTCTCACAGATAACTAGTGACAGGACTAGGGGGAACGGCTGCAAGTTGTGCCAGGGGAGGTTCAGGTTGGAGATTAGGAGAAATTTCTTCTCGGAAAGGGTGGTTGGGCATTGGAACGTGTTGCCCGGGGAGGTGGTGGTGTCACCGTCCCTGGAGGTGTTTAAAGAAAGGTTGGATGTGGTACTTAGGGACACGGTTTAGTGGTTAATAAATGATGGGGGGACGGTTGGACTGGGTGATCCTTGAGGCCTCTTCCAACCTTAATGATTCTATGATTATCTGGGGAGGTGGGGATTGAATAAAACATTTTTGACACATTTATTTTAAAAGCACAATGTCTGTGAATTAAGTGTTGTATATGGTCTTCTAACCTTTTACTTACACAAAATATATTTGTGTAGTTTGATTTGTATTGAGGGTTGAGTTTTTCTGGATTTTTGTAAATATTTTTTTTTTGCCATCTTCATTTGGTTTCATTTTTCATTTTCCTGAGGATCAGTGTTCAGTCAGCAGGTGTCATTACTAGAATGCTATGTAAGTGACTGTATTGGACACTTTGGTTTTTTTTCTTCCAAGATGCATCTGGATCTGTTTTATTCATACAGAATTTAAAAAAAAACAAAAACACAAACAAAACACCACAAAAACAACAAATAACTGTGCTTTGTTACATCCTCTCTAATGATCACAATCTTAAAAAAATTACATTTAAAGTAATACTTTTTTCATTCTTGCTGTTCATTTTCCAGTCAATTTTGTTAGTGAATATAATTCAAAAACTTGGATCTAATATGTATCCTAGGTCACCTGCCATTAATTTTTTTCCCCAATGATAGTCAATATTTATTCCAGCTCTTAGTTTCCTGTATTTAGTCAGTTTCTAATCCATGACAAAAACTCCTTAGGTTCCGTAGCAACATCTTGCAAGGGATTTTATCGATGTGCCAAACGATTAGTTTATTTTCTATTTCTTCTGTTGCCTGACAAATCTAACAAATTGTGGAAGGCAGGATTTTCCTCTAAAAAGCAATGATAGTTTGTATTTATTCTAACAGACTGTTCCAAACACTGAATAACTACCTATGTTTATGAGTATTTTCCCGAATGTAGTATATAGTGTGTCATGGCTTAGTAACCTGCAACGCCTAGGACTGCATCTACTAAAAGAGTTAGGGGCTTGTGGGTGGCTGTGGACACTAACGTGTGCACACATACATGGTCATGCCCCCCTCCCCGCCCAGACTCAGTATTATTAACAGTGCATGTTACATCTATTTTTTTTATTATTTTTTTTTCCCCCCTGCGGTCTAGCAGAACCTGGGGGTGGCTCCACCTTGTCTTGGTGATTTGTTTCCATTAAGCAGCTCATGGCAGCACCACTGCTTTGCCAGTGTCTCATTTTTGTTTTGTTTTGTGCAGGGCTATGCTCCCTGTTGTTCTTGGGGAATAAGACTGAGGCAAAAATTGTAATCTTGGACGAGATTTCCTCCACATTACTTGCTCTTTCTATTTCCTGGTGATCTTGCCTACCTGCAGGTTGTTTTGTGGTTTCAAATAAACTTAAAACCATCTCTGTTCCTTGTGTGGTTTTTTTATTCCATATCTGGCTTCTCACTCTTGAGATTCCACATCTGCCATCTGCAACTCTTCCTATATTCCCTTTTATATACTCATCTGTTCTTTTTATTATCTGAGTGAAATTCTCAGTGAAAATAGTCCTTCTGGTGAGTTATTTCCACTAGCAGAGTCAGCAATATCCCAGTTTTTGGGAGAACTTTCCTATGTTAAAATACAAAGTTATCTCCAGAGTTCCACACCCAATTCTTTGTGTTCCCGAAATCTCACTTCCATTGATCAGTCTGCCCTGTGCTACCTCCAGAGTTGGTGCAGGACTTCATTACTTAAATGCAAAAGTCTTTCTGTTGTTACTGAAGTGTAAAATCCTTCTAACAGTCTCCTAAACCCTTGGTTAACATTTGTAGAGTATATCTAAGGACTGCCTATGTCTACCTGCAAGTTATTTAAATGTTTTCAGCCTGTATTAGAATTTACCATTAGGAAGAACTTGTATTGGAGCTTAGGTGGCAGCTGCAACCTGGGATAATATACCTGCATTTGAAGTAAATCTTTTAGGAATAGGTATAGCTCCTTTTGATATGCTTAACGTCTGTTTTTCCTTGGTACAAGTTTTAACATAAGATGCTAGTTTTGTAGGGTTGAAGTTGAGAAAGTTTTCTTTTCCTGTAGCGAGATGTATGGCATGTCCTTATTGTTTACCACCATTGGGATGCATCTCATCTAATTTCTACTGCATGCTACCTTGTCTGATACCTCCACCAGGTATCAATGGAAAGCAATAAATATCTTCAAAGAACAGTTTAACCCACTTACGATAGCATAAGTACTTATTTTAAACACCTGTTGATGGCACTAAACTCATTTATATGAAGCAGCTAACCTTTGGGTAGCTAAAAGCATGGCGGTATGTGCAACATATAAAGAACTTGAATTTGACCACGTGTTCTTGGACCTCTGCTGTCTACCTGGCAAGTCCTCTGCATTACTGTTATGCAGCTAATGTTATCACTGGTGATGGCAGCTGAGTGTCTTACCCTTTTTATACAAGAGTTTGATGCCACGAAAGGCAAGTGGGTGTGCAGTGATCTTGTGTGGTTCCAGTGAGCGTCATTATTCGGAGAGCATTGCCTGCATAGCACATAGGTCAACCCAAATGAATTTCTGTGGGAAAATGCAATCTGAAGTATTAAAGTTCATGTAATTTCAGAGAAATTGCATTGGTGATCAGCTACCTATGCTGAGATTGTGCTGCGTTGCTGAAGAAGAGCAAACTATACCTGCGATTCTTTAACATAATATACTTCTGTGGGAATTCCACCGTTTTCCATTCTTGCATAGGCTTGGAAATGTAAAGAGCTGAAAGAGGATTGTTTCCATGTGAGGACAAGGAGGAGTACGGTGCATCTGCTGCCTTGGATGGAAATGTTGGAAAGCATTGCTTAAAATTCCAGATTTGCATGAATGAAAAGGATTTTTACCCACGCTGGGATCCATATTTAATTTAATTTATTTTTTTAAAACTCCAGAATTGCTAAGCGATTCTTTTTCATCTTGCTTTAGACAAAAATCATTCCCTTTGAGACAGCTTACTTACCCAATGCATTTCTGGTTTGACTTTGGGGAAGGTGAGGCAGATTTGGGTTTAGTGAGGTGGTTCTTCCCTACACCTCTTAAATCTCTCCCTTTCCCTGATAAAAAAATAAATGTCTTGCAGTGGAATTATGCTCTTTTCATCTCTGTTTCTCAAATACATTAATGTTTTCTCGTTGCCCTTGTATCATTTCAGGTGTATATCAAAGTTATAGACACAAATAATCACAGGCCTCAGTTTTCTACTTCAAAATATGAAGTTGTTATACCTGAAGACACCATACCAGAGACAGAAATTCTGCAAGTCAGTGCCACAGACAGAGATGAGAAGAATAAACTGATCTATACTATGCAGGGCAGCACTGACCCCATCAGTCTTAAAAAATTTCGTCTGGACCCCGGGACTGGCTCTCTTTATACTGCAGAAAAACTGGATCATGAGACCATGAATCAGCATATTCTTACAGTAATGGTAAATAAGCACAAAATCTCTTTCTGTAGTCAACAAACATAATTTTTTCAATGTCTTTTTAATTTGTCCCCTTAGTTCACACATTTATTTGTATGTTAATTTGTATGCAGTCTTTGTAGCTGGTAGAGATTTGAACCTTGAATTATTGCTAATACTTTATAAACTACTGAAATAACAGTGCTAATTACTAGTAACATGCTAACCTTTTCAGGTCCGAGATCAAGATGTTCCAGTAAAGCGCAACTATGCTAGAATCATCATTAATGTTAGCGACACAAATGATCACGCTCCGTGGTTCACCAGCTCTTCCTACGAAGGACGGGTGTATGAGTCAGCAGCTGTTGGATCAGCAGTGCTCCAGGTTACAGCATTAGATAAGGACAAAGGAAAAAACGCAGAAATTGTGTACTCTATTGAATCAGGTATATTGACTTTCTTCAGTTTATTTTGAAACGATGCTTGCTGATACTTCAGTTCAACTGTAGACACTTAAGGGGGGGAAAAAAGCTATGAAAAATAGAACAGTACAGGTGTATGTGTTGTATTTAACACATAGCCTCAGAGCATTTAAAAGAAAAATATAATGATAAATATTTTTCTCCCTCAGCTGTTTGTTATCCTTTAGAAACATTTGGAATGTTTTAGTACTAGTAGAAGAAAAAGCTACCTTTAAGCCGTTAAGAGGACTGTGTTCTTTAGAAGTTACAGAAGCATTTAAATTCAGATCTTAAAAAAGCATTATTTTTTTGATAATGTAATTGATATTTTATGGCATAGGCAAAGCGAGGTTTTAATGAAAGGAGTACGATCCTGAGACAAGTGCTTTCATGTTTACCACGGTGTGAAAGAAAGGAGCTCAAAAATAACTTCTAAGTATCCATATATTTAACCACTAACTAGTCTCAGTTTTTAAGTTAAACTTTCTGATAGACATAGCAAGGAAGGTGTTGCTCTGTGTGGTTCCCTCTGGCTGATTTTACATACTATGTCTGCTATTCTAGCTCAATAAAACATACAAGTAGTTCTTTAATAGCTGATCAAGTTGACATTAATGTATCTTTCTGAACATGCCTACAGCAATGACATTCAAATGATGGCAGTTTTAAATAATATGAAAACAGGGTGACATTGACTGAGTTCACTTACCAGATGGAAGTGAGTTTTGGTTCAGTCCGTTAAATCTAGATACAAGCCTGCCGTTACCAAGGTCCTGAACTATTTAGATACCGTGACTGGGGAAAGGAAAGTTATTTAAATTTCATTACCTATGTCCAGTACTACTTTCAAGGTAGAAAGTAATTTAAAATAAAAATCCCAGTAACAAGCTTAAGAAACTGTATATGAAAGAGAACAGTAGGTAAAAAGTTATTCCATTACTGTTGCGTGCAGGATGATAGGCACAAATGCTTTTTTATTTGACTTAAGTTGCTTTGTAAAGCATAGGAAGTGTTTACTGTAAATATTTTCCTTTTCTTCCCCCAAAGTGTTATTTTGATCTGAAAACATACTTTTAACACTGTATTAAAACAAAGCTGTGATTATGATACTCTGAAGAGGAAGACTATTTAAGTATCTCATAAGTTGCTTAAAATATATATTTGTTTTCCATTATTCATAGAAATACGACCTTTTTACTAGGCAGGACACTAATGCTGATGCAACTTTTTTTTCTTGCCTTTCTCATTTCAGTAGTGCTTATTTAATAAATGCCAAAGCATGGCAAGAAAAATGTGTGTGCGTGCTGTCTAGAATGAAGCTACACCCTGTTCTCTTCCTTTCTTCTAGCTTTTTGTAGGAGTAAATTTAAGACTTTCTTAGGTTTGTTTTGCAGGACTGTGATCTACTGGGAGGTTAAAGCATTATAATTGACGTTCTAAGCATATGGAAGGAACATTCCTTAAATGTTTGTAATGGCTGCCTAGATTTGTAATGGGATATTCTAAGAATGCCACTGTGTTCAGAGCCTCCACAAAAAAAAGAAGCCAAACAAAAAAAACCCCATCTTGCCTACTTGTGTGCATAACTCAGAAGTTCTTAATGAATTTTTTCCGTGCTGAGAACACAGCTTTAGTACTGTATTTTTTTTTAAGGATGTAAAATGTTAAATCTTAGCTTATTTAGTACGTGCCCTGAATATTATTTGCAGTGTAGTTCAGCTGTATATATGAAAATATAAAGAAACCAAATGTTTATCAAATGGTAGCTGGCAATGCTCAGCAGGTAGTTCGTTGGTGGGTTTTGGTTTTTTTCCTTATACTATCACAGGGCATAACTTGCCTATATATTAGTATGAAGTCAGGAGAGATACAACTTTTGGTCCAATTCAGAAAGATTAATTTTGAAGCAGTGATTTAAACAATGCTTTAATAAGCAATTAAGATTCACAAGTGTGACTTCATTAAAACTTCTTTTTTTCAAAGCAATCTAGTTATTTTAGATCATAAACTGTAACTTGTATTCCACTAATGTTAACTTCTAAATATAATTTTCTTTCCGCTTCAGTAGATGCTTAAGTTGGCTTAAACATGAACTCAATGACAAAGATAATTTGAAGAAAATTCATAATTTATAATGTTGAAACTTGAAAAATACTTGTTATCTTTCTAAGGTTTGTTAATGGAAAATGAAGCAAATTTTTTGCATTTCTTTTCAAGGCTTGGATTGTTTTGCTAAGTACGTTTCATGGAATGTTTCTACAAGTAAACTGGAATTAGTGCTAACTCTTGATTACAGAAAACTTTCCAGAGAGGCTAATGAACGTTTGTTAAACAAAACTAAGAAACTTTAATATTCTCTCTGTTCTCACTACGTCATCATTAGTGTATAGCTAAATGAGCAATCATCCTTTAAATTCTGTATAGCTCTCAATTACTTTTCTTTTTCTTCACAGGGAATATTGGAAATTCCTTTTTTATAGATCCCATTTTGGGTGTGATTAAAATTGCAAAGGAATTAGATCGTAGTAACCAGGAAGAATATAACCTGATGGTGAAAGCTACAGACAAAGGAGATCCTCCAATGAGCGAAGTGACCTCTGTGCATATATTTGTTACGGTTTCTGATAACGCCTCACCAAAATTCACAGCCAAAGAATATTCTGCAGAAATCAGTGAAAGTGCCAACATTGGCAGTTTTGTTGGAATGGTTACAGCGTACAGTCAGTCTTCTGTAGTTTATGAAATAAGAGACGGTAATATAGGTGATGCCTTTGCTATCAACCCGAACTCAGGTGTCATTGTTTCTCAGAAGATACTTGATTTTGAAACTTTGCCTATTTACACTCTGACTGTGCAAGGAACAAACATGGCGGGCTTGTCCACTAACGCAACAGTTTTGGTACATCTTCGGGATGAGAATGACAATGCGCCAATTTTTATGCAAGCTGAATATACAGGACTCATCAGTGAATCAGCTTCAATTAACAGTGTGGTTCTGACTGACAAGAATATCCCATTAGTAATTCGAGCTACAGATGCCGATAAAGAATCTAATGCTTTGCTTGTTTATCAAATTGTTGAACCATCTGTCCGCAAGTATTTTGCCATTGATTCTAGCACTGGTGCCATTCGTACGGTAATGAGTCTGGACTATGAGGAGACAAATATTTTCCACTTTTCAGTGCAAGTACACGATATGGGGATCCCACGTTTATACGCTGAATATGCAGCTAATGTTACTATTTATGTAATTGACATCAATGATTGCCCTCCTGTATTTTCAAGAGAGTTGTATGAGACATCTGTTTTAGTTCCAACATATAAAGGCGTGAAAGTCATCACTGTAAATGCCACTGATGCTGATTCGGGCATTTTTTCACAATTAATTTATTCCATTATTGAAGGCAACATTGGAGAAAAATTTTCAATAAACCCTAAAAATGGAGATATAACAGTACAAAATACAACTCAGTTAAGAAGCAGATATGAATTAACAGTAAGAGCATCTGATGGCAGATTTGCAAGCACTGCGTCTGTAAAAATTAACGTGAAAGAAAGCAAAGCAAGCCAGCTGAAGTTCACACAGAGTTCTTACTCTGCAACAGTGCAGGAGAATTCCACGGAGGCAAAAACAATAGCTGTTGTTACTGCTATAGGGAATCAAATAAATGAGCCTTTGTTTTACCATATTCTAAATCCAGACAGCAGATTTAAAATAAGCCCAACTTCAGGAGTCCTTTCAACAACAGGAATACCATTTGATCGTGAACAGCAAGAGTCTTTTGATGTGGTCATAGAAGTGACAGAAGAATACAAACCCTCAGTTGTTGCACACATTGTAGTTAAAGTCACGGTGGAAGATGTAAATGATAATGCTCCATTTTTTGTCAATCTTCCGTATTATGCTGCTGTTAAAGTAGATTCTGAAGTAGGTCATGTTATTCAACGTGTCACTGCAGTAGATAAAGATACAGGCAAAAATGGGGAGGTGCATTACTATCTTAAAGAACATCATGAACATTTCCAAATTGATCCCACTGGTGAAATCTCACTGAAGAAGAAGTTTGAACTAGACACGCTAAATAAGGAGTATCTAGTCACCGTAGTGGCAAAAGATGGAGGAGACCCTGCTTTTTCTGCAGAAGTCACAGTCCCAATTACAGTTATGAGTAAAGCTATGCCAGTTTTCGAAAAGCCTTTCTACAGCGCGGAGATACCAGAAAACATTCAGCTCCATAGTCCTGTGGTTCACGTACAAGCAAACAGCCCGGAAGGACTTAAGGTATTTTATAGCATCACAGATGGAGATCCTTTCAATCAGTTCACTATCAACTTCAACACTGGAGTCATAAATGTTGTTGCCCCTCTTGACTTTGAGTCTCATCCAGCCTACAAACTGAGTATTCGAGCAACAGACTCCCTAACTGGGGCGCACGCTGATGTGTTTGTAGACATAATAGTCGAAGACATCAATGATAATCCTCCTGTGTTTACAGAACAGTCTTACACTGCAACCCTTTCTGAGGCATCTGTCATTGGAACGTCTGTTGTGCAAGTGAGTGCTACGGATGCTGATTCTGGAACAAACAGGGGGATTTCCTATCACCTGGTTGAGGATAATAGTGAAAGTCATGACTACTTCCAGATAGATAGCAGCACTGGACTCATTATTACAGCAAGAACTTTGGACTATGAACAAATTAAACAACACAAGTTACTAATAAGGGCTATAGATGGTGGCATGCTGCCCTTGAGCAGTGATACCATTGTAACTGTTGATGTAACCGATATCAATGATAACCCCCCTCTTTTTAACCAATTGCTTTATGAAGCTAAAATTAGTGAACTGGCTCCCCGAGGGCATTTCGTGACATGTGTGCAAGCCTCGGATGCAGATATTTCAGATGCCAGCAAGCTGGAGTACTCCATTCTGACAGGCAATGACCAGAAGAATTTTGTAATCGATAGTAAAACTGGCATTATCACCATCTCAAACCTACGCAGGCAGACATTAAAGTTGCATTATCATCTTAACGTGTCTGTTTCTGATGGGGTCTTCAGAAGTTCAGCCCAAGTCCGTATAACAGTAACCAGTGCCAATATGCACAGTCCTGTTTTCAGCCAGAATGAATATGAGGTTGAACTAGCTGAAAATGCTCCGTTGCATACTTTGGTGACTGAAGTTAAAGCAACAGATGAAGATTCTGGTACTTACGGTCACATCACTTACCACGTTGTGAATGACTTTGCCAAAGACAGATTTTATATAAATGAGAGAGGGCAGATATTTACCTCTGAAAAGCTTGACCGTGAAACACAAGCAGAAAAAGTAATTGCCATTAGTCTAATGGCCAAAGATTCAGGAGGAAGAGTTGCATTCTGTACTGTTAATGTAATACTTACAGATGACAATGATAACGCTCCTCAATTCCGAGCAACAGAGTATGAAGTAAATATTGGATCTGATGTTCCACGGGGTACTTCCGTCATTAAAGTCTGGGCATCTGATGCTGATGAGGGTACAAATGCAGACATTACATATGCTATTGAAGCAGAGTCTGAAAACGTTAAAGAGAATTTAGAAATTGATTCATTGTCTGGTATAATTACTACAAAAGAAAGCTTAATTGGTTTAGAAAATGAGTTTCTGACCTTCTTTGTTAGAGCAGTCGATGGTGGATCCCCCAAAAGAGAGTCAGTTGTTCCTGTCTATGCTAGAATACTCCCACCAGAAGTGCCTCTTCCAAAATTTTCAGAGCCATTTTATTCTTACACAGTTTCTGAGGACATTCCAATTGGAACTGAGATAGATGTTATCAAAGCAGAGCATAATCAGACTTTAGTATATAGTCTGATTAAAGGGAACACTCCTGAAAGCAATAGAAATGATTTTTTTGTGATTGACCGACAGACTGGACAGTTGAAACTTGAGAAGAGTCTTGATCATGAAACAACTAAATGGTACCAGTTCTCAGTTCAAGCACAGTATGCAAATGAAGATTATAATGTTGTTTCCTCAGTAGAGGTAAGCATTCAGGTGAAAGATGCAAATGATAACAAACCAGTTTTGGAGTCCAATCCATATGAAACATTCATTGTGGAAAACATGCCAGCTGGAACAAGAGTCATCCAAGTGAAAGGAATGGACTTAGATTCAGGACTCAATGGGCAGGTTACTTACAGCTTGGACCCTTCTCAAGAACTAGACATTATAGAGTCTTTTGCCATAAACATGGAAACTGGCTGGATTACCACTCTCAAAGAACTCGATCATGAGAAACGAGACAAATACAAAATCACAGTGGTTGCGTCTGATCGGGGTGAAAAAATTCAACTATCTTCTATGGCTGTGGTTGAAGTCACTGTTACGGATGTGAATGACAATCCTCCACGCTTTACTGCAGAGATATATAAAGGAACAGTCAGTGAAGATGACCCTCCTGGTGGGGTAATTGCCATCTTGAGTACAACCGATGCTGATACAGAAGAAGCCAATAGACAAGTCTCTTACTACATTACAGGTAAATCTTTTTGAGTAATGTCAGAATAACATTCTGGTTGTGGTCCTGGATTGATGTGAGAGATAACTTTCAATCTTCCAAATAATTGAAAAGTATTAGAAACTATAGAGTGGCAGAGAAAGAATGTGTGTGTCTTCCCTTGAAGTTTTTAATATTGAAAAAATTAGTTTTAAAAAACAGTCTTTGACTTTCCATTTCACATTTGCCTTGCTTAAAATGCTTTCCTACGTTTGTTTAGTTATATAACAAATTTTATTTAAAAAAAAATATACTTACACTGAACTTAGTGATGTAGTTAAAGAATGAATGAAAGAAATTTCACAAAATAAGACTATTAATTTCCAGTGGAATATTTCATTGTTTTTGTTATTTAGCTTATGGCTTGATACGATGTTGTCTATAATGCTATGAAAATGTCTACGTTGATTTTTACAGATCCTATTGACTGCAGTTAAAATTTTGTATGAGCATCTGCTGACTATTTTTTACCTGGAAAACGAAACTACTTCCCTATAAACCCACAGAGAGTGGCTGCTTATTTGCATTTACACTTTTTCTCTTTAGTTATGACTTAATGATAGAGTAATAGTAGCAATCTCTCTCTTGTATTTAAATGTTTCTTTTTGAATTTCAGGAGGTGATCCCTTGGGACAGTTTGCTATTGAAAATATACAGAATGAATGGAAGGTCTATGTCAAAAAGCCTCTGGACAGGGAAGAAAAGGATCATTACCTTCTAAATATTACAGCTACTGATGGTACCTTTGCAACTAAAGCTGTGGTGGAGGTTAAAGTCCTTGATGCTAATGATAATAGTCCTGTTTGCGAAAAGGTAGGTGCGATCTCTTCTCCAGGAGACTGACAAACAGGAATTTCTTTTATGCTGGTAACAGAAATTTGGACTGTTAAGATAGAATGCTGCCAAAGAAAAGTTATTTCATGAGCAGGTTTCTTAAATAAAAATCCAAAATCAATTAATTGATGTAATAGTAACACTTGATGAGTATTTGAAGAGTATGAGAACTATAGTACATTTTTCCTGTGTTAATGCATACTTCTCCAAAGGAACTGTCTTAAGCTGCAGCCATGATAGTTCATATGCTTTGTATTCTGAAGGAAGCAGCCTCAAAGAAGGCTGTAGAACATCACTTAATTGATGTATTTGTGCATTTCCTGTAATAAGAGTTGAAAAGACTGGAATGTTACCCTGCAGTTGTGCTCAACAGCAACAAAAATCTGTAATGCATAAATGTTTTCTCGTTAGAAAGTCATCTACCTTACCAGATTTGATAGTCTGAAAAAATGGACATGAAAAATAATGGGGAAAAACCCCAGAAAGTTGGACTCTACAAGAATTACAATTGCTTTATGAGAAAGCCTTAGGTTTTCATAGCTTTGGGTTTTTTTGGTTTTGTGGTGGTGTTTGTTTTGGTGTTTTTTTTTTTACTTTGGCACATTTGGACTTTTCATAGCCATCTTGTGGAACACAGATTTGATGTTACTGGGTGGAAAGGCAAAATCTTTTTTTGTTCTGGGAAGGATCAAGTATACAGTGAGCATTTGATTCTCTTTCTTAGTCAATGTTTATGTTGGTTACTTCTATATAAATGATTGTAGTTATGCAGGCTGGTAAGCCAATGTTTTTAGCTTTTCTCTTTTGTTAATATTGGTGTTATAAGGCTCAGTCCTTGACATCCCTGACATGAGTGAGCTGTAAGAGTGCCTTAGCGCCTTTAGACCCTGGGTGTTTTTTTCTTAGTTTTTATTTAAACTGGATGCTTTTATTTCATGCCGTTACAGAAAAAGAAGGCAGGTATTGATTTCTTCTAGATTGAGTCAGACCTGGAAAAGATGATTTATTAAAAGAGGAAAAAAATAATTTACCAAAAAATTTTAACTCCTATTTTGGGAATGCATTTAATTATCAGTTAATCCGTTACAAGTGTTTGGAGTCTTTAGCTGTGCAGTAATACTGAAGAGTCCCTATGGTTGCAGTATTAATTACCTTTCTGAATAACCTAACAAATGTGAGCTAATTAATTAGAAAATCAGAAGTTATTTTTATTTTCAGGTATTGCATCCTCTGGTTCACTTAATATCCTGTTTGAATGTTTGGTAACATATGATCTCCTCTGTCATTCCTCTTCCTCTCCTCTTTCCAAGTTCTACTTATTTCACATGTTTAGTCTTCAGTGTAACTTTCAATCTTGCAGGCTTTATACACTGATTCTGTTCCTGAGGACGCCCTTCCTGGGAAACTGATCATGCAGGTATCCGCTACAGATGCAGATATTCGTTCCAATGCTGAAATTACTTATACGCTGCATGGCACAGGAGCAGAAAAATTCAGATTCACTCCAGACACAGGTAGTAATGCTTTAGACACTGTACAAAATTCCAATCATCACCTCATTTTATAAAATGTTTTATTATTACAGTAAGACATACCTAAACGTTCAAGTAAACTTTAAACTTTCCATTAAGGGTTAGTTTATTATATAACTGTGTAAAAAGTGAGTTTCAACTACACAAATACTAGTAATATACGTCGTCGTTGTTGATGGTGGTATTGTTATTGTATATCAAAATACTTGCCTTTTCAATCATGAGGAACTAAAGAGTAAATAGGGTAATTGCCCTGAAGCCAAAAACTGTGCTGCAGTGACTATAGTAAAAGTATGCTATAAACTTTGTACTTTTTATATTCATTGTATTAGTAGCAATAATGGTTTATAAACTGAAAATATCTTCATTCAGATTTCTTTCTGCCATCGTTTGGTTTGGCCTATTAAATGGGATGAAGTTAGATGGAGCAACAAATTTCCTTTCCACAGTAAACACCAAAAGTGCTTCCAGTTTTATTGGCAGCATTATATAAATGACTTTAACTTTTAACTTGTGTGACTTTGGTTTTCATTGCATTCCTGTCTTCTGGATTATAGTATAGGTCAAAGCTAATGCCAAAATTGCTGCAGTAGGCAAGCAGTAGAAAGGGAGTAGTAAACAATATAGAAGAATTTAAATACAATATATACAAAGATCTAGTCAAAATATGGAGGAGGAGATTAGAGTACTACAGCGGCAAAATAAATGAGAAGGATCTTACTTCATGGGGTTTTTTCTTCATGGGGTTTTTTGACTGTTAATGTCACCTGTGTGCTGAACTAGACTGTTATGTAAATTCAGAACTGGTGGGGCTAGAATACTCATAAACAGTATTTCAGAATACTCTTTTGAATTGGCTAAAAGGAGACAATGGCTATACGTTGTGCCTGCCATAGTGTTTTCTGTCACGTTGGAAAGAAAGTGTGTGTTAGACTTTGAGAGATCTGTCTGTAGCAGCAAGTTATATTTGATAGTGTGAATAGCTCTGTTTATTCATTGAATGTTAGAGGAGGAGAGTGATCTCAATAGTTGAGGAAGGAACACAACTAAATAGCCCAGGAAAACCATATGTGGATTTTTACTTTGCATTTTGTTAAACTCAGAGTTCTAATATTTTAATTTTCTTTGCACAAAACCACATGGATTCGTGCATGTATAGATATGCCCTCTCTCTCTGCACCGTCAGGTAGTCTGTCTTCTGCTAATTTCTCTTCCAGAGGCATTTGAAAAAAGGGGGGAGGATTTTAGTATTTAATCTTACTCTAAAGCCGCAGAGACAGGCCACTGACATGCTTTGGCCAAAGTGGAGCTCATTAGTGCAGTACAGCCATTGACTTAGCCACTGATTAAACTGTCATTGAAAAGAAAATTATTGTTTAGTTTTTCTACATACAAAGATTTTTAGAGGAGAGCATGTTAAGGATATTTAACTCTTGCAACTCACATCAACTTACGTATGTTATTCTGTTTGTAGGTGAACTGAAAACATTAATGCCACTTGATCGTGAGCAGCAAGCAGTTTATTATCTTCAAGTGAAAGCCACAGATGGAGGAGGAAGATTCTGCCAAGCTAATATTATTCTGACTCTGGAAGACGTGAATGATAATGCCCCAGAGTTTACAGCTGATCCTTACTCCATTACAGTATTTGAAAACACAGAGCCTAAAACCCTTTTGACAAGGGTGCAGGCAACAGATGCAGATGCAGGTACGCATTCTTTGGCTGGTATTTTTGTCATGGTCTCAGAGTTACAGTAATGTTTATTTAGTTTTATCCTCAGAGGTGTTAAGTCTTTCAGTGGAACCGACAGATGTTCAATACCTCTCAGGATTAGACTCCTGAAAGATCTATTTAGGGCTACTGGAACATGTACCACCTGACTTTCATGTGTGGGTAGCTTGGAAAAGCATCCCTTTTGTGTTTCTGGGGGGGAACGAGGGGAAAGAGACCAAATATAGGATATTTTTGGTGCGATAAGCTATTAATGTTCGGTGAGTTAAGTCCATCCTTTTGTTCATGGTTTAAGTAAAAGGAATTATCAAGCCATGTCTGTTCATGTAAATACTCATTCATTGATTTTGAATGTATGCTGCTCAGGCTAGCCATCGATGATCATACATAAAGAGAACCTGGTCAGTTGTAGCTTTGTGTATATGCTACCCTACTGAGATTTTTGCTGCCTCTTTATCTTCAGTGTTTAGTTACAAGTATTTAAGTAAACTTGAACTGAAAACTACTTTAGAAAGAGTTTTGTCTTAGGTTTTGCTGCAGGAACTACAACAGCATAAGGTCTTTTTAAAGGTGTATGGTTTCCGTATATCATCAGTTTGTTAATCAACTAATATTAATTAATAGTTGCCTCATTCTCATGAAACAACCAACCTGTTTTGTGCTATGATAAAGCTAGGTTGCTGAATTGCAAGGTAACAGCAGATGTTTTCACACTTCGCTAGTCTTGGAGGCTCAGGAGGAGCAAAAAGCTTGGCCCAAAAGCCTATGGGGGTTTTGTTTGTTTGTTTTATACAGAAATGTTGCCAGAAATTATGTTGTTGTTAATTTTGGGACGTGGTTCTTAAATAAACATACTGGAATTGAGTCTGGTTATTTAATGCAGCTTAACTCTCCCATATCCTCTTGTGTTATTTATAAGCCTGCTAAGCAGATGCTGTTGTACTAAAATTATAATTAGATTTATATTACTAATCGTTTCATATTAGCTAGTACTGTGACTGAGGCAGACTGTGCTTCATGTTTTTGGTGTGGCAGAAAATCAGTGCAGCGACGTGTTAGCTTCATTTTTTAAATCAGATTACATCTTCCTGGAAATCATTCTGCCCTTCTCAAGAGCCTTTAACTCTTGCTGAAATGTACTTTATTGTGTTGGCGTATTTTAACCGCTATTTCATACTCTGTAATTGTTTTCAAAATGCAGGGATGAACCATAAAATCCATTATTCACTGGTGAACTCTGCAGAGGGCCAGTTCTCTATTGATGAATTCTCTGGAATCATTCGGTTGGAGAAGCCTTTGGATCGGGAATTACAAGCTGTGTACACCCTAACTTTGAAGGCTACAGATGAAGGTTTACCTAGAAGACTGTCTTCAACAACTAGTCTTATAGTTTCTGTTTTGGATATAAATGATAATCCACCTGTATTTGAGCACAGGGAGTATAGTGCAAGTGTATCAGAAGACATTTTGGTTGGAACTGAAGTTCTCCAGATCTATGCTGCAAGCAGGGACATTGAAGCCAATGCTGAAATCACATACTCAATAGTCAGTGGGAATGAACATGGAAGATTCAGCATCGATTCAACAACAGGTAACAGCTTACAATTGTGAATATACTTTAGGCTAACCAAGCACAGTGCCATGCTGTGTTCTGCAGTAATTCAGGCAGGTTATGTATAATCTATGTGCATCATTGTGACTGTAAAGCCAGTGCTACTTACTGTCTGTTCACGCATGTTGCCAGCCTGCTTACTAGAGGAGCTCAGTGTAATGTAGAAAAGGAACTTTTTTTGTTGCTGCTATTTAACGTTATTTGGGTTAAATTCATGTAACTGGCGAGAGTAAGGGTTTCCTAGCGGGAATATTCCCCACTCTAGGAGCAGAAGGGGTGGAAAGACAGTTCTGTAATGACAGAAGCATAATAGTATTCTCACAAAAGCTGTATAATCAGAATGAGTGGCCAGACTTGGTAAAGACAGATCAGAAATTAAATTGATTGGAAAATGAGTCATTGGTCCAAAAAAACAGTAATTCTAGAGCAGTTTGGCATGGCATTAAAGAGAAGTCAAAATATTTTGTTCGATCATATCTCCAGCACGAGAGTGGAGATTTTAGGTTCGCATGTTAGTCAGATTTGTCTCAGGAAACGTTTAGGTTCTGTTGAGACAGAACCAATTTTCCCTATTGAGGACCATTAGGGTTCTCAATTCTAGTTTTGTTTCCTTATATAGTTCTTTTTCTGGAGTTAATTTCTGGTATACTTTCTTTTTTAAAATAAGATTTCTATCCAAAAGTTAATAATACTTAATGATACCAGTGTAATTGAAATTTTTCCAGCTGCTTTTTCCAGTGTGCACACTGGTAGTATGTATAGAAATACTTTGCCAGCTTAACTTCTTCACATATTTGAAAGGAGGGAAAAGGTTCCAGGAAAACACTTTTCCAGCAGCAAATCAGTGTGTATGTTGGGGACAGCACTATCTTACCTGAAGTAAAGTGTGTGTTTTTAGCCGACTGGTTATTTCTATCAACTGAAATTCATGGTCCAACACTTGTGTTTGTACCTTTGCATACGCCATGCCTGACCATAACACTGGTTGCAAGGAAAGTCAAGTTAAAGGTCATTTCGTATTTTTAGCTAATTTTAATTGAAAATTCAGAAAAGAACCCTTCCTAAACAAATTTTTTTTATTTTTCATCATTTTTTTTCCATTACAAAACCTGAGCCAGGTGGTTTTAAAGTGCGAGTCTTTTGTGGCAGTGGCAGTAGCTTCTCACCTTCTTACTTTTATGTGTAGAGCCTGATCATTTCACTGTGTAGCTCCAGCTTCACAGTGACAAATCAAGCCCTGGACAAGCTGAGTATTTGTCAGACCGAAATCAAAAGTTGCCATCCAGAGGGACCTTGAGAGATGGACCTGTGCATACTTCAGGAAGTTCAACAAGGCCAAGTTCAAGGTCCTTCACATGGGTCAGGGCAATCCCAAGCACAACTACAGGCTGGGTAGAGAATGGATTGAGAACAGCCCTGAGGAGAAGGACTTGGTTGTTGGTGAATGAGAAGCTCAACATGAGCCAGCAGTGTGCACTGGCAGCCCAGAAAGCCAGCTGTGTCCTGGGCTGCATCAAAAGAAGCTTGGCCAGCAGGTCAAGGGAGGGGATACTGCCCCTCTACTCTGCTCTTGTGAGACCCCATCTGAAGTACTGCGTCCAACTCTGGGGTCCCCAGTACAGGAAAGACATGGAGCTGTTGAAGCGAGTCGAGTAGGGCCACGAAGGTGATCAGAGGGATGGAGTACCTCTCCTATGAGGACAGGCTGAGAGAGTTGGGCTTGTTCAGCCTGGAGAAGAGAAGGCTCCAGGGAGACCTAATTGCAGCCTTCCAATACCTATAGGGGACCTGCAGGAAAGACAGAGGGACTGTTTACAAGGGCAGGGAGTGATAGGATGAGGGGCAATGTCCTTAAGGTGAAGGAGGGGGGATTTAGATTAGATATTAGGAACAGATTCTTTACTGTGATGGTGGTTAGGCAGTTGGAACAGGTTGCCCGGAGAAGCTGTGGAGGCCCCATCCCTGGAAGAGTTCAAGGCCAGGTTGGATGGAGCTTTGGGCAACCTGGTCTAGTGGAAGGTGTCCCTGCCCATAGCAGGGGGACTGGAAAGTCCTTTCCAACCCAAACGATTCTACGATTCTATGATGATTCTATGAATATATAATACTACACTAATAGCAGAGCTTGTATAATTATTTTTTTTCTTCCTTAGGAGCCATTTTTATCCTTGAGAGCTTGGATTATGAAAGTTCTCATGAGTACTACTTGACAGTGGAAGCCACAGATGGAGGCACACCTTCATTAAGCGATGTTGTAACAGTGAATATTAATGTAACAGATATCAACGACAATACTCCTGTGTTTAGCCAAGACACTTACACTGCAGTAATCAGTGAAGATGCTGTGCTTGAACAATCAGTCATTACAGTACGTAGTTGTTGTTTTACTTTGAAATACTCCATCATGACAACCATGCTTTTAGTCTTGAAGGAATAAGTATTGATTTGAAGATGGACATAAATGGATAAGTTTGCCACTGAGTGAATTGAAAAACTACTTTCAAAAAGTTCAGAACCAGGGACTTGAGATGCTGAGGGAGAGCAGATGATATTTTGTGAAATACTTGTGTTCTCATGGGAAGAAATTCAGGAAATTAAGTTATGTTGGTATGTTCTATTTAGATGACATTGCTCCTGAGAACTATGAAATGTGTTAGGCCGAAATAGTTGTGCTCATCTTCAGGATGAGTTTATCTGAAAAGTGATAAAAGTCTATTTCAGCCTATTTAAAATGAGACTGTACTGTCCCCTTAGGTTATGGCAGATGATGCCGATGGACCTTCAAACAACCGCATTCACTACGCAATTATCGATGGCAATCAGGGAAATCCTTTTACTATTGACCCTACTGCAGGTGAAATAAAAGTGACTAAACTTCTAGACAGAGAAAAGGTAAGTTTTTGATGCTTTTTGAGCAGCTGGGTTTAGTTTAGCTATACATAATTGATGATTACCATTTCTTTATTATATCTGTAAATTACCATTTCGTGTTCCCAAATTAATGTAGCTGTAGTAAAGAGAAAGCATCTATTTGTCAGTGCTTATTGGGGGCAGGGAGGAAGAGAAAGAATTAAATATATGAAGGCAAGCTTTTAGGTTTGCGCTAAAATATTTTTTCCTCAAAAGCTGAATTTGTTACTTTTTGCTCCTTTGTGAATGTTTCGATTATTTATTTTTTTTTTTAATTATTATTGTTTCTTAGATTTCAGGATATACCTTGACAGTTCAAGCTTCAGATAATGGAAACCCACCTAGACTTAACACGACCACAGTTAATATTGATGTTTCTGACGTAAATGACAATCCTCCAGTATTCTCAAAAGGAAACTATAGTGTTATCATCCAGGTAATATAAATACAGATGGTGAAGTTTTAATAATCAAGTAATATTATTTGTGTGTTAATTTGTGACTTGAAGAATTCTGCAAGGTGCTAAACCTAATGCTTCAATTTTCTTTTTCTGTATTTTTTATTCTTTAAGGTTATCAGTGAGACAGCTTACCTGAGCAGGTGTTAAGGGTCACAAAATTCACATCGTGCAACCTGTTTAGAAGCTTCTGTAGCAAGTTGAGTGTGTGTACCTGGATATATATTATACATTGTATTTGTGTTTATAATGTTCTTAGCATAACATAGGTAAAAATACATAGTAATTTTGCGATTTCTTTTCAGTCTCAGAGTTACTGCTTAGAAAAAGATACTGTAGGTACCTGTTAGTGTGAAGCAAGTGTTGTGCACTGTGGCGTGTAGTTTGAGATTGAATTCCTGTTGGTCTCCTCTGGGATCAGAAGCAGTTAAAACAGGAGTAGTATTTCCTATTACTGCATGCCAATCCTTTGATTAATTTTGCATCTTAAGAGGGTAGGAGTGGTCCAGATTCTCAAATGGCATGTACTTGCCTGATTCGGAAAACTCTCTGCTAAAGCAAAGATAGCAGAGGCCGTGTCTTTCCTTCTTGTCTGCCTGAACCCAATAGAGAATAAATGGAAGGGAACAAAGGAACTGCATTAAGACCTTCATGCTAGCAACGTAAGCGAGCTCAATCCCTCGGGTCCTTTTGCTGTTGCTGGTGCTTGGCCTTGTGCAATAGATAAGTGGGGATCAGGCCATGTTATCTGGTGCGCTGTGCTATCCTAACGTACCACTTCTGTTGGGGACTGTGTACGTGATTTGTAAGGGTGGCTTTCTAAAGGAGGACAAAATGAATCATTTCTACCCAGCATATACAGAGTATGCAAGTAAGATGTCCTGGATATTACTTTTTTTCCTCTCCAAAGCAACAGATTTGTATGTTGAGGGGGGCATGGGTATTTTGCTTTTCCCACTTACAGTTTTTCTTGTAGTGAACGTTAATTAATGTCTCCCCTAAGACTATAGACAGTATAGCCAATGTCTGTAATACTTCCCTTTCTCAATTAAAAAGGAAGACCACATGTTTTATAGTTCATTCATACCAGCCTGTCCCAGTATGAGGGTAGCAGAGAAAAAGCTGGAGGAGTTACCAGGAATGCTGGTGTGCAGTTCTTGATATATTGGAGATGGACATATTTGGAGGCAGCTGGAAATGTGCTTAGCTATTGTGAAAACCAAATTACTTTCTGTGTCCAAATGTAAATATTTGTATTTTAAAATGAAGGTCCGTGTCTGTTTTGCTCAAGGGGAAAAAAAGCTTCAGCTGCAATATCTGATAATTAACTCTACAGAATTTCACCTACTTACTCTTCTCAAGAATAAAGAGTATGCTTGTTACTAGGAGTTTTGCAACTGTGAAGGGACAGCATTCTGTTGTTGTTGTACTTCACAATAACGCTTCTACTTTTTTTTTTTTCCATTTAAAAGACATTTTTATATATATAAATCTGGTCAATACAGCATAGCATGAATATTCTCGGAGAGGAGTTACAAGTGTTAGGTATGTGTGTGTGCATCAGACACATGGTAAACCGAAGTGTGTGAAGTGTCTCTGAAACATCAGGTGTCCACATGATGCAAAGTTGAAGGGTTTTTATGATGCAGATTTTAAAACCCAGATTTCATATTTTAACCGGACTGTGGCAGTAGCAGCCACAACTCTAGTCAGAACACTAATTAGGGACACAAGGGGTCAGATGGAGGAGTGTGTTTTTTCTAGTCTTCCTGACAAAGGAATTGGATTATTCTTAACAGGTGTGTTAGCTAAATTGGCAGTCTCTGACACCTTGGTAATTAATCTACAGTAATCTTAATTCATACCAAAAGTGGAAAATGTAAAGTTTCAAGGCTTGTGCTGCTTGTAAAAGTGTAAGACAAATTTAAAAAAACCCCCAAAGTTTAAAAATGTACTTCCTTTCTCCTTTTACTGTTTTCATCATTATTCTCAGAGCATTTCCTTAAACAATGTTGTCATTCTGATTTCTCTAATACTGATTAACTGGTTTGGCAATAATTTGATATTTTGTTGTTGTGAAAAAGAAATCAACATCAGGCTGTATGCTCGATTATAACAAAACCGGTGTGATTGTATTGTGCATTTATAGGAAAATAAGCCTATTGGATTTAGCGTGCTACAGCTCGTGGTGACAGACAAGGATTCTTCTCACAATGGCCCTCCTTTTCTCTTCACCATCCTGAGTGGAAATGAAGAGAACGCTTTTCAGATTAACCAGCAGGGAGTGCTGACAACAACTGCTGCGCTGAACCGCAAAGTGAGGGATCACTATTTACTTCATGTTAAGGTAGGATGCGCTGCCTCTAGCTGGTTTGCGTTTTAAGCATTTAGTTACCTTTTCCCACTCATGCTCGATCCACCACTTTTTCCTGCCTACCCGTTATCTTTCTGTTACAAGATCCTGATGTGCCAAGTAGTCATTCGAGGCATGTCCTTTGTGGTAACATCTTCAGAGACACTGTCTGTTGAATGAAATGGAAACGTACACAGGTGTAACAGTAAGCTGAAATTAAACTCATGGTAAGGTGCAAGTGAAATGTTAACTGGGTGAGTGGCCTGTATAAGCCCTTTGCCTTTCACGTGGGATGCTGGGAAAGCCATCGGGGGACAGGTCCCTCAGGCCACCTACTACTAGCTGCAGACTTCCTCTTGCCTCTGTCACTTTGACCCTTGAAGCTGTGAGCTGGAATACAGTGATACAATAGATACAGGGATATCGAAAGCTGCGCATTGTGGCAATACTGAAATATTTTCCTGTAGTACCACATTCTTTTTCCAGTCGCAATTGAAAACATCTTTTTTTTAAGTTTGGAAAACCAGGGCAGTAGACCTTTTGTCATAGCATAGAAATTCACAGCGCAGTACTTGGAGATCTCAGAATCTTGCAGTGGGAAGCGACGTAAAACTCAAAAACTTGAAATGATATAATGTATGTCTACATTTGCTGTTGTGCAAAAAAACCAGACCAGGTCCAAAAATCCAGGTTACGTTAACATAGCTAAGTTCTCTAAAAGACTTTTTTGTAACCTTATATAAGAAAAGTTCAAACCAATTTTTTTATCTTATTCAGTCTTTTCACAGTTACAAATTAAGCAGACGTGAACAGGGGACTTAGAATTGGTAGGCTAAAAATAGCTGGCCTTAATTCTTAAGCTTCATTTCCAGATTTGTGTTTGGAGAAAAATTCTTACCTCTATTTTTACGTGAGGAATTTCTTTCAATCTTGAAATTATTCTTATAATTTGTATTGCAGACAAATTCTGAGTAAACAGGCACTTGCAGAGTTTGAGTAGTACTGTCCACATTGGGATAATAATTGCAGTATATTTACGCAAGGTCTGTCTCTTTTCTTTGGGGAAGGGAAAAAAACTTCCCCGGGGTACTGTCGTTTGCTGGTTGAGTCACTAAAACATGTTATTAGGAGCCATCAGCGTAAGAACTAGCATAGGTAAAGGTTCCATTTAAATGGGCTTTAGTTTAGGGTTTAAGTATTGAGATTAAAAAGGGGGAGGTTGGTATATGATTCCTCTGTTAGCTGGTTTTTTTCTCAATAGTGATCTGCTAATTACTGGTGGGACAGATTAACCTTCAGGGTACTTAAGTGTTGGCCTTCCTAGGCTGCATGAGTCCAAAACAGCAAGTACTGAGCTTTGTCACCCTTGCCTAATAGGCTTCCAAGTTCTACACCAGTTCACCAAAGTCACCTTTTTGTTTAGGGAAGAGGAACAAGTAATACTTTTCCTATATGTGCAGTCAGTGGTTTTGTTTTATATTTTCTCTAAGCAGTAACTAATTTCTATTTATTCTGCTTCCAAAACACATTCTTATGAATGCCTCTACAGGCAGTTATGTCTGTTCTGTGTAGACTGTTTCACTGTCTTTGTCACATTTTGTGATTTAGCTGCACCTCTGACTGTTCCTCATGTGCCCGCCTTCTCTCAAGCATGAGGCACCTATTTAACATCTTCCTCTGTGTGGAATCGTGCAATTCTTTCATTTCCAAGCCACTTTCTAGGCAGTAGGATGCTTGTAAACAGCCTGTCAGTACTTCAGTTATCTTCTCTTTAGCACAGCACTTGAAAAGTACCTTTTTTTTATTTTCTAGGAAATGAATACGGGCTATTTTAATGGTGCCCAGTAGCTAAACAAGTGTCTTAAAACAAATGTACTCACTTAGAACAAAGGCTGCTTAGAGATTGTAAATCATTAAAGCAGAGTGTAGTAAGGTGCTTTTTTTTTTTTTTTTTTTGTCTGCTGTACTACCCAATCTCAGTATTTTGGATCTGTCTAACCCCTTGATTTACAAGTTGCCTGCCTGGATTCTGGAAATATGTCACTGTCTTTTGATTGCCATTTATCATCTTGTACTATGATGGCTCTTTTAAATAGACACAGTGCTATAATTTGCTCACTTCTCCTTAGTGAGTCACTATACATGAGTATGAAGGCATCTAAGGCTGAAATGAGTATTTCCATATCACAAGACTTCAGTTCCAATGATATGCACAAAAATAGATACATGACTTTTGTAGAAAAATAGTCTTCCCCTGTTCATTTAAAAGGAGGATTTTTTCAAAGGCTGTAGGAAGGCATCTTCTCAAGTTTACACTATCTTTAATTTCTGCACTTTCATCTTGCAGCTCACAAGCTAATGGTTGTGTATGATCTCTTGATACTCAGTTTTGTTTTTTAACTGACCTTCACTGGTGTGCTTTTCAGTATTGACAGCTTTCACCTTAGTTGCTTTCCGAATGGATTGCTGGCAGAGGTTGTCTTATGTTACAGGCATCCTTTAATTGGGAGGGGAAGCCAACAATAACCCCCCAAAACCCACAAACAACCCCTCCCATGCACACCCCACACACCCACTACCAGCAAAAACCTGTACTTAACATGAGCCTTTCTTTCACTTTTGTGGTTTTAATAGGAATAAGGATTTTTCTTTATCCCCCAGTAGCCACCTACATGTGCATGCCACTCAGATTTGCTTTCCCTCTCCAAAAGAAATAGATTATCCATTAACAAATGTCTCACAGCATTAGTGTGTGAAATGTTCAACTATGAGTCATACAGTCCTTTGTACCACACTCTGAAGTCTTTAGTTTAAAACCACAGCAGATTTTTTAAATATCTGCACTATTGAAAAATCATTTCTCCTGGGGTGATTCTTTCCTACTTGCTGTCCATTTGTTAGAATTTTGCTTGCTTGTTTGTTTTAAGCGTTTTCTTGTTTCCCTTGGGCATTTCTCCTGTAGCTAAACTGCCTGCCTTGTCTTGTTTCCAGGCAGAAATCTAGGCAAAACAAAACTTGGCCAACTTGAGTTCTCTCTCCTTATTTATGTTTGGGTAACTAGAGGGCAAGTTTCCAGCCTTGCCTGTCTTTTGGAGTTAACGGATGAAGGCATGTAGCTCTCTGAGATATGCATTACCTTTTAAAAATGCTATGATTATATGCACATTCAGAGATAATCTGGTGCCTGGAGTTTTTCCTCTTTCACTTAGATTTGTTTGAAAAATCAAAAGCAGCTTCTCTGCATAGACCTTCAGAGTGTACCAACTACTTGTAATCATTGTAAAATCTTCTGGACAATGCAGATTGTCTTCTACCTTCCGAGACTTGTGTATCCCCTCTGTCCCTTCACGTGTCTCCCAGTTCTTCTTTGCCCATTTCTTTAGTCTCACTTTCAGTAACTGGGAAAGAGCTCTGGGGAAAAGGTAGATAGGGAAACAAGATGTGATAAATAGAAAGAAAATGAACCCAAGGGAATGCTCTTTTCTCACTTCTCTACTCTTTTGTTTGTCCCCTTTTCATGCAACAATGCATGTATGTTTTTGTCAAAAAAGGGTGGAGGGCAGGGAACATGATGTTTAGAAAGGCTTTAAAATTGAATTAAGCTGATTCTGTTAAAGATAATTTATTGTCTGAGGCAAACAGCAGTACAGGTGGTTTGGTTTTTTTCTTTCCTCTCCATGATGACAGATCATGAAAGACAACATAACTAATCATAACTTTCTACATGTATCACTTTCCTTTTGAAGTACTGTTCAGCATACTGCATTTATTTTCTTCAAGACCACCTCCTAATAGCTGTGGTGAGGCATGTAAATTTCTAGTGTGTGATTCATTTCAAGTTTGTAGTGTTTCCATGCTTGAAGTAAAAAAGCTTCAAGCACCATCTGCTGTCTGAAACCAGCTCTGTCCATTTGCTCTATATTCACTAGAAGCATTAGCAGCTTCCTGGCATTTCCAGGTATTAAGAGCACTGTAGGCTTTTAATCTTGGAAGAAGTGAAAGCATGGTTTTGTGTGCCTGATTATATAAGCTTCTTAAGTTTTCAATGTTAACTTTTATGTCAGGACCTGTGTTATGAAATTTTATTAAAGCATTAACCAGTAGGAACTTTTTTGGTAGAAAAATACAACTCTATACCGTAAAAATATCTGCAGTAGATTTTGAGATAAAGCAAAAATCTAACTCTGTCCTCATCTTCCTTTAGGTGGCAGATAATGGAAAACCCCCATTGTCATCTTTGACTTACATTGATGTTAGAGTTATTGAGGAAAGCATTTATTCTCCAGCAATTCTGCCTCTAGAAATCTTTATCACAGCTTTTGGGGAAGAATATTCAGGTGGTGTCATTGGAAAAATTCACGCAACCGATCAAGATGTTTATGATACTTTGACGTACAGTCTGGACCCCAAAATGGAAGCCTTGTTCTCTGTTTCTAGTACTGGTGGCAAACTAATAGCACATAAAAGGTTAGATGTAGGACAGTACCTCCTAAACGTCACTGTTACAGATGGAAAATTCACAACTTCAGCTGACATTACTGTACACATCAGACAAATCACACAAGATTTACTAAATCACAGCATTGCAATACGCTTTGCAAACCTTGCCCCTGAAGAATTCATCGGTGATTACTGGCGCAATTTCCAGAGAGCTTTAAGAAACATCTTGGGCGTGAGGAGAAACGACATCCAGATTGTTAGTTTGCAGCCTTCTGATCCTCCTTCAAACCTTGATGTCCTCCTGAATATTGAAAAGTCTGGTAGCTCTCAGCACCCAATGAGAATTTTTCTCCACAAGATAAACTCTTCTGTGCCTGACCTAGAGGAGATTTTAGGTGTCCGGATAATTGACGTTTTCCATAAGCTTTGCGCAGGCATAGATTGTCCTTTGAAATTTTGTGAAGAAAAAGTAACAGTGGATGAGAATGTCATGTCAACCCACAGCACAGCCAGGTTGAGTTTTGTCACTCCCCGTCATCACAGAACAGCAGTTTGTCTTTGTAAAGGTAAGAAAAGTAGCAAGGAAAACCTTATCCCTGAAAAGATTGTTCTGATTTGAACAGCCATAATCCACAGGAGAAAATTTATATTACAGGACAAGACTAAGAATGTCCTGTAACCCCCACTGCAACATTTGCCTAATTTTATTCAGAGTAAGGAGTAATTCTTTCTTTTATCGTTACCTGATTTTAAGAGTTTACATAATATAAGCTTATGGGAGGGTTGAGGTTTTTCTATAGTTACACCTTATTTTCCTATTTATGAAAGAAGTTCCTTCTTTTGTTGCCTGTTCTAAATTGCCAGCCATTTTCAGTCTTGTATGCATGAAGGTAAGTTCTTGCAAAGTACCTGAATCCTTCCTGGTTTCTACTTAGAGGAATAGCCCACACAGCTTCCAGCCTTGGCTGGGAATGAGAGAGAGAACTGAGACATTCATATTCATTAAGATACCTATAAGTATACAGACTTATAACAGAAGATTAATTTGTCTTTAGATTGGAGGAAAACAACATTGTTTGTTAAAATCATGATGTCACATTGCTGGGTGAATGTGGACATCTTAAGTAGATGTTTAAAGCCCATTCCTGTTTCAAATACAGATGTGCTTTTTTCCTGCTCTCCCCGACGCACTGTGTCCATGTTTAATACCTACATGTTGGTTTTATGATGTATGATAGCAATAGTAAACCTTAAACCAGTTCCCAAATTTTACCACTTGAATTGAGTAATCAAGATAACTATGAACACCAGTCACTCTACGCCATTTTTCTAGTCTGTGTTTGTGCTATTCGTGTCCCACAACTGTTACTTCATTTCCTTGTCTGATAGTTAGGAATATCTTTTGGGTTGCTTTCAGCTACTGTCCTTAGTGTCCCTTTTTACAAAAATACCACCACCAACAGAAGAGAAATTATGTATTTCATTTTACAGAAGGGAAATGCCCACTGGTGAATAGTGTGTGTGAAGGAAACCCATGCCCTGAAGGTACTGAATGTTTAGGAGATCCCAAGGAAGGAAAATACACCTGTGTTTGCCAAGACAGCAAAGCTGGACAGTGTCCTGGTAAGAAATTAACTCTCAAAACCTCTGCGTAAAACTTTATAACTTTCCAAATATAAATTTGATTCCAGTCCTGTGTTAACACATTTTATGCTCTTCTGTATTCCTAAGCATCAGCAGGCTCTGCTGTGACATTTACTGGGAGCAGCTATGTGAAATACCGTCTCATGGAAAGTGAGAACAAAGAGGAAATGAAGTTGACAATGAGACTTAGAACTTACTCCACCCATGCAGTTGTTATGTACGCTCGAGGAACAGACTACAGTATCTTAGAGGTATTTTCAAATCTCCGAGTGCGTATCTCCTCCTCTGTTCTTCTTGCCATCATCTTAGTAATTTTTTTGTGTCAAATTAAAAGGTTGAATCGTAATACCTGCAGAATTGCTATGACTGAGAGTTACCTTCAAGGTAGAGTGTGGTATACATCCAGGCAACAAGCTTGTACAGGACTGAATAACAGCTTTAAATTTATTTGCTTATAATACTCATTAAGTCCATACAGGAAAAAGTCACTTAAAGCACAAGATGAAAGGTCTTGAAGTATTGTAATCTTTCACTGATGATCTCTGACTACTTTGCTAGAGGAAAAAATGTACAAAGTGTCTATTTAATTAAAAGAACCATATAGAGTGAATCACAATTACTGTGACTGGAATACAGTGTTACTAAACTGCCTTCTATGAACACTCCAATCATCCTGTCTCTCCAGCAAACATAAACTTTTATAGGCATCAGTATTTTACACTCTTCAAGCATGCAGACCATTTGTTGATGATGTGGCTTTCCTCTGTAGATTCACCATGGAAGGCTGCAATATAAATTTGATTGTGGCAGTGGACCTGGGATTGTCTCCGTTCAGAGCATTCAGATTAACGATGGCCAGTGGCATTCAGTATCTCTTGAAGTGGACGGAAACTACGCACGACTTGTTCTGGATAGGGTGCATACTGCCTCTGGTACCGCTCCTGGTACGCTTAGGACACTAAACCTAGACAATCACGTGTTTTTTGGTGGTCATATTCGGCAGCAAGGTACGAGACATGGTAGAAGTCCTCAGGTTAGCAATGGTTTCAGAGGCTGTATGGATTCCATTGTACTTAATGGACAAGAGCTGCCCCTAAACAGCAAGCCACGAAATTATGCACACATGGAAGAATCTGTGGATGTGACTCCTGGATGCGTACTGACTACCACCGAAGGCTGTTTAAGCAGCCCGTGTCAGAATGGAGGCATCTGCAATGCTCTGTCAAATGGAGGTAAACTGTGCTATATTGCTATATTCTTCTGCTGTTAGTTTTAAAACTGCTTTTCCACTTCCCTGCCTTGAAGGACAAAACAACTTTATGAATAATTCTTGCTTTCCCAGAGAGTTGTAGAAGGCTGGTTGTTGAGCAGATAGGAAGACTGTGGCTGCCTGTGTCCTAGACTCAGTTCCTGGGGGGGTGAAGTAGACAAAGTGGAGATTTAATCTTCAGTGTCAACTTCTGGGGTCCGTCCTCTTAAATGCCTACTGTAGAGTCTTCCTTTAAAAATTCTGAAATCATTGCGACAAGCTTGAGTTTTGTGAGAGACGTAGAAGTTACCCTTCAATTGTATTCAAGAAAAACCTTACTGTTAGGCTTTCCTTCATCTTTCAATAAAAATATTTCTATTTCCTCCCATCCTGTCTGTCTTCAAACAGGTAGGTTGGCAGGGAAGATTTTGTCTTAAATCCGTAGATGGGCAGGGAGGACTTTATCTTAAATCTAGTAAAGCCATGTGTGTCTTTCAAAAAGACTGTATCTGATTTCAGGTTACTACTGCAAATGTGCACCTTTGTTTATGGGAACTCACTGTGATGTAAGCGTCAACCCGTGTGCTTCCAACCCCTGCCTTTATGGTGGTACCTGCATCCCGGTCAGTGATGATTTTATCTGCCAGTGCCGAGGACAGTACGCAGGCCAAAGGTATGTTTGTATGGCTTATGGTACTGATGAACGCCTTAGTGAATAGGCTATAAATGTAATACTTTTTCTGTTATTTTATACGTTTCCTACTTAAAGCTCAGACTTTGAAACCCACTGGAGTTAGCTAAAACTAACGCCAGCCCCTATGTTACAGTCCTATATCCCGCACTATAGACTCACAGTACGGTAACGGTTCATTCATGCTTCCCCCCCACGTTTTTTTTAATTGCTTTTGTAGGTGCCAGCTGGGTCCGTATTGCAAAGACAATCCTTGTAAAAACAGCGGCAAGTGTATTGACAGTTTGGATGGACCTGTTTGTGAGTGTGAAGCAGGCTTTCGTGGAGAAAGGTAAGTGTTCCACCTGTATTGAGTTTTTAACAGTATTACTTAACAGTTCAAACTGGTTGAAATCTGAAATGCTGCTAAAATAGTAAATTGCCTGGTAGCGTACAGTACTGTAGAATAACCATACCTAGAATTGTTGAGAACAAGGAGACTACAGCAGAGACTACTGATGTAAACTAACCATCATTTTCCCCGCTCCGTTTCTGGTAGGTGCCTGAGCGATGTCGATGAATGCATTGAAAACCCGTGTCTTAACGGTGCCCTCTGTGAGAATACTTACGGTTCATATCACTGCAATTGTAGCCGTGGATTTGGAGGAAAACACTGCACAGACATTGTTCTTAACAAATATGTTTCAACATCCTGGAACATTAGCTTAGCTGAAGTGATTGGGATTATTGTTTTCATCGCAGGAATATTCTTGTTAGTTGTGATTTTTGTTGTTTGCCGCAAAGTGATTAGCAGAAAGAAGAAACACCAGCCAGAACCTGAAGACAAGCAACTAGGAGCTACAACAGCTTTCTTGCAAAGACCTTATTTTGACGCAAAATTGAATAAGAACATCTACTCTGACATCCCACCACAGGTTCCTGTTCGTCCCATTTCATACACTCCAAGCATTCCAAGCGACTCCAGGAACAATCTTGACAGAAATTCTTTTGAAGGGTCTGCTATCCCTGAGCACCCAGAGTTCAGTACTTTTAACCCAGATTCTGTACACGGTCACCGGAAAGCTGTCGCTGTTTGTAGTGTAGCACCAAATTTGCCACCTCCGCCTCCCTCCAACTCCCCTTCAGACAGCGATTCAATACAGAAACCCAGCTGGGATTTTGACTATGACAGTAAGAAATGTTCTTATTTTATTACTTTTCTGTTACAGGTGTGTGCTGGTACAATGTTAACATGAATGCAAAAAGCTCTCTCTGTGCCTGTTAGGGTAGAAAAGGCATTGTGCCTTCACTGGAGTTTGAGTCTGATCAGGCTTCATGCACTATTAAGTTTTGTAAAAACGTGTTGATCTCGGTCCTAAATTTTACTGATTCTTTAATCTAGAATCTATTCATCATCTCACTCAAAACTTTTTCTTGCAGCTAAAGTAGTAGATCTTGACCCCTGCCTTTCAAAAAAGCCTCTGGATGAAAAAAGCTCCCATCCTTATAGTGCTAGAGAAAGCATGTCTGAGGTCCAGTCGCTCAGCTCCTTCCAGTCTGAATCATGTGATGACAACGGTACGTAAAATACAATCACTCTGTACTGTTGCTTGCGATCATTTGTTTTGTCTTTGCATCTATATCTCTTAGTATCAATAGGACTTGCACATATCAATATATATTAAATAACAGCTTATTTAATATATATCTATATTTACTTATGTTAATACCTGAATTTGTTAATTTTTTTGAAGTATTTTGCCTATCTTACACCTCCTGTTAATTACTATTCCTTAAAATTATATATATTCATTCTGCTGTTAGAATATTAACAGTGAAAATGCACCACGAGGTGTCCAGAGCCTTGTGTTTAAAAGGTGTTAAAAGTGTGTTCAAATTAGAGAAACTCTTCTAGGTAATCATTAGTTATCACCTTATACAACAGTGAATTTTAAAAAGTGGCCTCTGCACAAATAGAACTTTCGCTTTGACGTTCAGCTTTCAGTAAAGCTTTCTGGTGTTACAGTTTCATTTGTTTCCTTCTCTTTTTCTTGCTGCGACCTCAGCTCCCATATGGATCAGATCAGTTCTGAGTGAGAGCAGAGTTTAAGGGACTGCTTGTAAGTTTGATTACTTTAGTAATGAAGGAAACCGCACAAAAAAGGAATTTTGTTATAGTAGAACAGTATTTGGCTTTCACCATGATTAAAATGTATTCATTAAAAAAATTCATACATTGAAAAAATCAATATAAAATCAAAAATATTTTTTATCGCAACACCAATCCATCAAAATGTAATCAGTATACATATTTGTGGGTTTTATTATAATTAATTGGAAATCTTTTACATTTCCATTGTGATGACAGATGCTTTTACAGTTGATATGAATGCACCTATGTATTCAGAAACACTTCATACTGACTGGACAAAGCCACAGTTGTCTCGTAACCTAATTTACCACGTTAAGGTGTTTTGACTCTTAATTCCAATTTCTGCTTTTGTCTCTGGTAAAAAAATAATTTGCAATTCCTTTAGCTTAGGAAAAAAGAACATTCTGCTTCTCAAAGAAGTAGAGTGATCTGTTCTTAACAGCATGAAAAGAAACATCTGTGTTAATGATTGGTGAAAGTAAAATGGTATGCTTACAGTACTCATCAGTAGACCTGATACCAACTTTCAACTTTTTTCCTGTGGTATTAAGTGTTGTGCGGTACATGTTGTTCTCCCCTCCTCTCCATCCCATATATTTCATACATATATGTATGTACTCATATTTCTTGTTGTGTATTGATTCCTCATTAATACATCATTTTAAAAGAAATAGCTGTAACATCATAGATATTTTTCCTTCATTCCTTTTTGGTAGATTCTGAATTTATTAGTTTGAAAATTAGTCCCTGAGCCATGCAAACAAATTGCATGTGCTTACCTTATCCTACCCTAGAACAGTAAATCATTCTCCCTTCCAAAAGTATCTTGGAGAAAGGAAGACACAAAAAAAGAAATGAATTTTGGATGTTTTTAAATCAGAATGTCACAACCTGAATTTTGGTATTCCTACTGTGACACCACTGTTCACACACAAGTAGGTCAGCAATAGAAGTTTTCAGTAGATGTTTTTCATTTTCTAGCATTTTAGTTCATTTCAGTGAAAATTTCTTTCCATGAGGGAGAAGAAAAAAAGAGTAGTCTGCAGTCTAAAAGGGGAAGCCTAATGCAATACTCTTTCAAAATTCACCCAAGACAAGCCTTTAGAAAAGCCTAATTTATTGCTATCTAGAGGAAGTATTATGCAAAGAGTATGTATTAATCAACACTTCAGAAATTCAAACATAACTAAATCAGCTTTGTGCTTGTGCAGAATTTGCTTCAGGAGTAGCTACAAGTACTTTTCCATGTTTATCAAGTATTAAATTCAGGTTTAGAGATGTATTTTGTGTATTATATGCAACTGCTTTCTAGATAGAGAGTGAATGTGTATGTACACCAATAGTCTTGCTTTATAAAATAGTAATGAATGCAATTTTACAGTGGTTTTTTTGTGTGTACCTGTATGCTGTTTAAAGTGATACTAACTATAGGTTTGTTTTTAATTTGCTCCTTTTATACCTTTTACAAGCTTCCGTAGTGACTGTAATACACCTTGTCAATGCTGTTGTTGACTCGGTGGAAAAAGAAGGTATATACATGTTTTAATATTTATTTACTGCTTTGGCAGAATAATGCACGTTTGTCTTCTAGTAGATGGGAATTATTAAATACTATTTACTTGGACTTTCTGATAAGTTTTAGCAAAGAATATATTTATATTGTGTATCTGTTCATATTTTCATGTGTATGCAATAGCTACCCTGTGGACAGGTTTCAAAGAGTGATTTTGTGCCAAGTATGGCATAAAGAGGTGTTAGCGCTTACTGTCTTCTGAAAATATTCATCTTAAAGCTCCCAGGGGGATTGAGACAGCATCAAAGGCAATTACATACACTACAGTAGATGAAAAAGCAGCAGCCCCTGCTTCTCTTTCTTCTCCAACCCACATATGGTGGCACCTTGTCCAGCTGAGCAGAATGGGGAGTAGTCCGATACTAGTACTTGCTTCCCTGGTCTTAGATCAATGTCTGTAGCAAAAAAACCTGATTTCTAGTGTATGCGGTTGAGGTATATAGGCATGCACATCCCTGTTAGTTTAAGTAGCTTGTTACTACCTAGCCTTACATCAAATGTATGTTTGGGTGTACATGTACACGCACACAGAGGTTTGTGTGTATGTAGTATGTATTTGGGAGTTAGAGGTGAAATAGACATTTTCAGTGGAATTTTATTTCTTCTCTGCTAACATTTAAGAACTGCCCACTCTGGAAAACACAAACTCTTTACGAAATAATAGTAGTAATAAAGGTGTCAGTGAATCTATACAAATGCTAACTATGGTTTTAGTTGGCTTAAATATCTGTAAAGTTCCAGTAATATGCAAATAATTCACTCCATGACCATGAGTCTGCAGAGGTTACTTCTGAAATAACATCCACATATTTCTTAATACAGACTAGGAAACCTGACCTATTTATTAAGTCCAACTTAAAATGGCTTCTTTTTAAGAACATAAAATTAATTACAGTTGCTCTTTGCTTTGTTATTTGAAGTACATCCTGTCCAATGTATGCAGACACACAAAACAAGTAGACAAATGCAAAGACTTCTAATTACATGGGGATATTTCATTAATGTGTACCTATAGACCATAGTCCTCAGTGCTAAAGAATTATGATGCTTGGTAAGTGTCAAAGGGAGAATTATAAAACCAGAAGATGCAAAATCTATCAGGGGAAATACTAAATAAAACTTACTCAGATTTCATCTGAGATTTTAATTGATAGAAACTAAAACTGATTGATGTAGTTCTGAAGTCCAAGTTGAAAGTACTGCTTGGTGGTTTAGTATCACTGTAAGACAAATACAAATCTCTTATGCATTGCAGAATATTTGTAGACAGGTGAAAGATGTCCTGCTCATACTTCTTGACACCTGGAAGCTTTTGCTCTTAATAAGCATTCCTTCTTTCAAAGCACCTTAGTTCTGCTTTTGAGCACCCTCAGGAGTGCCAGTTAAAGCAGCAGAGATCCTTGCTCAAGCCTTCAGCAAGGTCAAGCTCTGGGACAGAAGGTCTTTTCCTTTAGTCTCCCCAAGTGGTTCTGTCCATGAGGTACCCTGCAAGCATGAACTGTAGCTAGTCTCATCCTAGGACAGTTGTAGGCCTGCATTCTCTACGTTGCTCCTCAGGGAAGGCTCTCTAGCAGATTGTCACCTAGAGAGACATCAGGTTCTACTTTGTGTTCCAGTATTTTATGTTAAAGGGCCTTTGCCTCAGAAGCATTTTGTCATTCCTTGGTAAAAGTAATCTTTAGATTTTTATGAATCTTTAAGATTCATAAGGCCTATTGGCTTTAGCTAGGCACCCAGTTTCCCTAGAAAAATGAATAATATAGTCTAAGTAGATGAGTAGTCAGAACCTTCTCTTGGAGGTGAGGCCAGACATGTTTTAGGAGTCTCAGATCACTGATAACAACAGACTGGTATCTCCTTTAGTGTGGACTTTCATCTGGGCTAGGCAAGCTTAAAAAAATAAATGTAATCCCCCCTCAAGAGTCAACCTCTTTCCCTCTAGGCTTCCAAAAATAGATAAAAGTAGCAATTCTTAGGAGAGTATGCTGATGTGACAATGGGTATTGCCCCTCCTTACAGACCTGAATAGGGAATACAGATTCCTAGAGACAGGAAGGTTTAAAACTTGTCAGATAATAGGTAACTACCAGGACAGTTCTCTGCTGCGCATGAGATGTTGGGATTGCTCTACAAAGAGAGGCAGGTATGAAAGCCAGATACTAAAGGGAGAGTTCCCATCTTTGCAGGAGATATTTGAAAAGGCACAGCCCTGCATTGAAAACAAAGGGGATACAAGGACAGGAAAAAAGAATCAGACCAGGCCTTGTTACCCTTTTTAGCAGAAGTCCAGAAGCTACTGACAGATTTCTACAGATTGCAGATTTTGCCATTACACAGCCACGTCCTGGATGGGCTACATTAACTCAGGAGATACTTTACAGTTCAAGTCTAATAGAAGGAGCCCAGGAAGAAAAAAATTGCCAATTTTAATACTGTTAAGTAAACTGGCATATTTTGTCTACTAATAATGGACAAAAGCAGCATGAACATCATAGTGACAGTCATTGTTTGTCTTTGCATCGGTTCTACTATTTGATTCCTAACTACAGATGTTTTCTCCTTTTTCTTCTCATTCTGCCACCTAAAGAATCTTTTGCTGTTCCTGACCTCAGCCATTCCAGAGGTGACTTCTGCATGCAGTTCATAGACGTTCACCAAAATATTTCTGTTCACACTTGGTTTTAACACCGACTTACTATCAGTTGCTTGCTGTGCATTTGTCTGCAGTGATTACTCTTTACTACATATGCACCTTATCACAATTCTTTGTTTTCCTTTTTGGTATTTAGATTAGAAGAACAATTATTTTTTAATGAGATTAGGCTCACATCTAGTTTCCAGCAGACCAATACAAACTTATTCAAGGGGAGTTTGCAAGAGAGGATCAAGTTCAGTCATTTATGCATGATTAAGCTTGATTTTTCTTGTTTTGTTCTTGTATTTGAATGTGGAATGTCTTTACTAATAATCCAGAATTTTCGCAGAGGTGTAGAAGTTACTGTAGAGCTAACAACATTTTGTGAAATCAACTTCACAATTAACTTAGAGGCAAAGTTGCTTTTAAATGGTCTGGGTACTTTACATAAAAAGATGTAATTTTAACTGGTAAGAAAAGCATGGCTTATATATGCAAAATACATTCCTAATAAAACCAGGCTGCTGTAATTACCTTAATTGTAATTACTCAACAACAATTGATTAAGAATTTGGCTGTACCAGGGAGGCTGTTGGTTCTTTGCTATCCAGTGAACAAT
Source organism: Psophia crepitans (assembly GCA_013399095.1). Classification (NCBI taxonomy): domain Eukaryota; kingdom Metazoa; phylum Chordata; class Aves; order Gruiformes; family Psophiidae; genus Psophia; species Psophia crepitans. The sequence continues at coordinate 350,475 of VWZZ01006632.1, forward strand.
TCTATACCATTATGTATTGTGACAGCCCATTCCATAGGTGACCTACAGCTCTTCCCATGTTAGGTGAGATGTCTGAGAACACGTACAAGTTCAAGTGTGAATGACGCAATATCTAATGCATGGCGTAATGTAAAGTTTTGTGTTGTGTTGAATGTCTCTTGTGGAACTGGGGCAAACTGCTCTCTAACTAGTGTCTTAATCACAGTGATTGCATTGTCCTAATACATGTGTTGACTACTCAGTTCAGATTAAGTTGAAGACAAGATATTAATAATACTCTTTTGTTTGTTTTTAAATTAACTTTTCAGGTTATCACTGGGATACATCAGACTGGATGCCAAGCGTTCAGTTGCCAGGTATCCAAGAGTATCCAAATTATGAAGTGGTTGAGGAGTCAGCTCCCCTCTACACAGATCCAAACGCCATCGATACAGACTATTACCCTGGCGGTTATGACATAGAAAGTGATTTTCCACCTCCACCTGATGACTTCCCTGCACCTGATGAGCTTCCACCATTACCACCAGAATACAGCGACCAGTTTGAGTCAATACAGCCACCCAGAGACATGCCGGCCGTAGGTAGCTTGGGTTCTTCTGCAAGAAGCAGACAGAGATTTAACCTTAATCAGTACCTTCCTCATCACTATCCTGCAGACATGTCAGAACCTCAGACCACAACCAGTGGTGTCAACGGCAGTTACAGAGAACCTTATGCTCCTTACACATTAGGGTACAACAGAGACTTTGAAGCACCCACTGTAGACAACATGTCCATGTCTGTGTACGCTTCCACAGCTTCATGTTCTGATGTGTCAGCATGCTGTGAAGTGGAGTCTGAAGTCATGATGAGTGACTATGAGAGTGGAGATGATAGTCATTTTGAAGATGTGAAAATTCCTCCACTTGATTCCCAGCAACATACAGAAGTCTGACACACTCAACAAAAGTGCCTGGACTCTCAAACTTTGTCAATTCTAGAACAACTTTCAAGAGCTTTTTTATTTTTTCTTTCTTTTTTCCCCAGCCACAGCAAATGCTTTTGTTTCAATGAGCTAAACTGGCATGACAGCATTGGATCATGCAGTTCATTTCACTAAATCAGCCTATTTCCATTTCCTGATCTACTGTAACTGGACAGTTCCAAGATTTCCATTGTCTCTGCCATTTCTGAACATCCCTTTTGTACTTACATTGTCTATGTTAAAAAAAAATCACGTACCACTTCTCCATGTTAGCATGACGCATATATTTATATAGTTCTAATGCAATTAATTTTCTCCTACTTTTGTAAATGTTATGTACAGTTTTGATTTTAATAGTTTTAACTAGATTTTTGTAGATATTTTGTGAATGTTTTCCACTGAGACTAGTGGTGTTAGTGTGTGCCATTAAAAATTAGCACCCTGACTTATAATCAGGGCATCACTGTATGTATTTCCCTGAAAACTAAGGTTTGACATTTCATTATCAAAAATTCAACATATTCACACAATTCCAATTGTACATACATTAGGTCTGATATTTTTCTGGGTCAGCTACATGGAAATGTCTTAAATGGGTTGCTGTATTTTAGAACTGTAAACATTTTTTTTCCCTTCTTGGAAAGTGTGTTGGGGACCCTCTGCATACCAGTTTAGAACCAAAACCACCATGACACAGTTTTTATAGTGTCTGTATATTTGTGATCCAATGGTCTTGTAAAGGTTTTTACTGAAAATTACCATTAGCCAGCCTTTCTTACTGACAATAAATTATTAATAAAAATACTTTAGCTTTGCTCTGTGTATCTATTATATAATATACAATTGACAAAGCATTTGGTGCAGCATTTTTAAGTCTGTAAATGTTTTGTACTGTATTAAGTTACTTGCTCTGAGCAACACATTTTCCTCTCCTCAGAAATCAACCTGCAGCTATGTTAGAGATGCTCACTAGATGGCAGCGTGTGTCTACTTAATGGTGTTTTAAACAGTAATCGGGCCAGTATGAATAAAGATTGTTGGGTATCAAACTTCAGTAGCTTTCTCAGTAGTTTGCATTTTTCTTTAAACGTATACACTATCAGCTATGTAAATTGCTGAGTATTTTTTCTGAAGTCCCCGAAATCATACAGGAAACCACCCATGCTCTTTAAAGCAGTTTCTTCCTTTCTTAATCACCTGATTAGTTATTTTCATGAATAGTTGCTGTTGCATGCTGAAACCTCTGTGCCAATTTCAGAGTTTGTGATAAATACATTGGGGGTTTTTTATGCAATTATATTTCAAGTGTAGTTTGTTGCATTAAATTCACACTAGAATTTTTTCTTGAAGAAGTCAAGACACAATACAGTACCTATATATTATCTAGATGCTAGATAATATAGGAAAGAACAAAGTCCTCTAGCATAAATTCACCCTGAGGGTGGGCTAAAGAGAACTGTCTTCTGCCTCTTACATGAGGGACACTAAATTGAGAACAAATTTCCTAGCACAACAGTAAATTTTTAATGTAGCCTGGAATCATTTGAGTTCCAACTCCACTTTCTTCCTATTTTCTCATAAAAATGTCACCTGGAGAGGTACAGTACCAGATTTTCTCAGGCACAAGAGCTAACCCTAGGCCTTCCACCACCTGGGGGAACAGGATTGGTATTTGTCACACTGTTTATGCACAAACTGGAACAACTCCCAGCCTGGCAGCTGTATAATGGGAGTGGATGGATTGCAGGACTGAGCCCAGAGCCAGGCACAGACAAGCCTCAGTGTTAACTTGGTCCTGTGCAGGTAAGAATGTCATGATAGATGTAAAAAGGCTAAAATCAATAAGTTTAAAACCATGTTCTATTTGTAAGCAGCAATAATGAAGAGCTTTTTGTACGTTGGGGCCAGTGTTCACATAGCTTTAGAAGAATCTTACATAACTGTGAGAAAGGGTATCATGCTCTCTATAGTAAAGATCACTGCTTAAGATCAATCTTGAGCCATGGAGGTTAAGGTTAGTGGCAGCTCTGCTCAAGAATTCTTAATCTCTGCTGCTCAGTAGGAACTGACCTCAAGTCAGCAAGACACTACACAGACTTCCATCATTTCTCAGCTGATAAGGACTCCCACTGAAGATAAAAGCGTACTCCACATATGTAGTTTCTTAAGTTACTCATTTACAGCAGAAAGGTCTGAAAACAGATTTTTAAAATTGAGAAGTATGAGGGACAGGAACTCAGCACAAGTCTACTTCTATTCATAGTATTGTGAAGGGAAGGCTAACGTAGAACATCGTGCTGAAAAGGATGAATGTCTCTCTATTCTACAAAGAGACTCCCAAGTGAGCTTAAGAACACCTTATGTTGAAAGTATTGGAATGCCTTTGTCCCCCCCTCCCCTGTTCCAAAGAGCTGTGCTGCTAGGCAACATGCAACACCCAGGTTATACTTCACCACAGAAGACAAGGGCATCAGAGCAATCACATAGGGAAATAACAGGCAGTTTCAACTACACAACAGCTTTGCAGGTGGTGAGTAAAGCAAGTGCATGTACACATACCATTATCTCTTCTCACCTAATTCAAGTCTAGTAAGCATGATTAAACCTGTTTCCTCCACACAAAGTGACAACACATGACCAAGCTAGTGATGTTTTTAACCCAATTAAAACACTGATACAGTGAGTACCACTCAGTGGTAGTCCAACATTCAAAAGCAGTGGCCAAATGACTTATGAGCCAAACATTTAAAAAGAGATAATTTCTGAAGTCATACATTCAAGTCCTCATAGTTACTGTTAATATACATAATTCCTCATACAGATTTTTAAGTGGCTAAAGATACATACAAACTTCATCTCTCAGCTTTTGAGTAGTTGGTATACCCATATTAAAAGGTCTTAAAGTAATATCCTGAATCCCAGAACAGTTTGATTTAGAAGGCATCTCTACCATCTCCAAATAATGGAGACCCTAAAATCTCTCTGAGCAACCTAATCCAGTGTTCATCCTGCCCCAGAGTGAGTTTCCTGTTCAGATACAGTGTCTTGTGTTTCAGTTTGAGCCTGTTGCTTCTTGTCCTGCCATAGGCCATCACTGAGAAGCCTGGCTCTGTCCCTCAGACATCTTCCCATCACGTATTTATAAACATCAATAAGTTCCTCACTGAGACTTCTCTTCTCCAGACTGAACAGTACCAGCTCTCAGCCTCTCCTCATACAAGAGGCTCCAGTCCCTTCACCATTGTACTAGCCCTTTTCTAGACTCATTTTACTTACCGCCCTGTCTGTCATAAACAGGAGAATGCCAAAGTTATTTCTTCTACTTACGAGGTCATAGAATTTAAAGTTCTTTGAGCAGATTTGAGTCAAACTCATTGCTGTTCTGTCCCACCTACATTTTATTTGGAGTGTATGCAATGCCACCATTTTGCCCTGGAGCAGAGGACAAACTACAGTTCTACCTGATTAACAGTATTGGATACAGAAACAAACAACAGACAATGCTGTCGAAGTTCTTTCAGTCAGTATTTAACACACACCTGGCCTGAGAACTCCAGGACAGAGGCATACTTTTAACCATTGAACTTTATAATCTTAAAGGTCTTTTCCAACCAAAATAATTCTATGCACTTACAGTGTATACAGTCAGGGAGTACCAGGTTTTGGCCCCTCAGGTTGTATTTTGGCATAAAATACACCTTAGATCGTTTGTCCTCCATTCCCTGCTCTGCCCACTGCCTCTGTCAAGCAAGTAGTGGCCCCAGCAACCAGGTCTAAGCAGAGTTCCTGCACTGCCCAAGGGATACAAGTCTGAACAGGTGCCATTCACCAAAGTGGCTGGGACAACCGGTGTTGTGTTCCCAAGCTCTGAACAGCAACCAAGGGCCACACCAAGGTACCCGAAGACTCCATACAAGGAGCCTCCAAACTTCACAGCAAAGCCCTGCACACACTCCACACACAAGAGTCAGACAGCCAAGAGGTGGGTGCCTCAGTTCTTTTCATAGCTCTTGGCAGTTTTTAGCCTTAAATGGCTTTCAAGCCCACACAAGCCTTTGTAAAAATATTGAAGGGATGAAGTCCCCATTAAACCAAGCACACTGAAGCAGACAGTTTCTGGCAGCATTACTCATTCTTCCACCTCTGGGATGCAGGAGAAAAAAAAAATCTCAGAGGAGCACAGAGCAACATCCAGTACAGCTGCAAAGCAGGAAAACGAGCTCTTTGCTTTGATCTTAGAGACAAAAGCTTAAGAGAAAGCTTAGTAGAATTATTTTCCCCTCATGTAAATAAGTTTCTGGAAAGCTGATAATCAAGAGCTTATTGGTTACCGATGCCCAACATCCATTGCTAAATCTGAACCGCAGAAGCATTCCAATCATAGCACAAACTTAATAAAGCTTCACATGCAAGACAAGAGTTTGGCATTTGCAGCAGTCACACAGGAGCCAAGGCCGTAAGAACGAACATTTCGTTACGACTGTTACAACCAGAGCAAACAGTTACTTTTAAAAAGTTATCAAAGCTGAGCCATATGCCTTACCAAACTTTTTGCTGCAGCTGATCATTTTTCAGTTTCTTATTTTCTTACATGTTTGGAGTAGAAACCTTCAGTGTGAGGAAAGGCACCGAGAAGCCTAATTACTGATAGTATGACTCACCCACATAATCCCCAGTGCACCAATCGGGAAACACGCTAAGCAGGATGAATTGCTTTCAGAGCTTGCATATAACTTTGAAGAAATATAAAGGGGAAGATTGTGCTGCTGCATCAAAAAGTGTCCATTTTCTAATTTTGTCTCTTTTCCTAGAGAACTTGAAGCACTGACTAATTTTAGCCTGAGCGCTCAAATGCCTCCTGTTTAAACAATGAATACCTTGCAATGGCCATATAGATAATGGGAACTTCTGCTTTGAGCTTCACTGGGGGCAAGGGGGAAAAGAACTCAACTCAGAAAAACGGTAAAAACGTAATTATTCTAATAATTGGAGCTTGATTGTATGTGTTGAGCATCTTTGTTTAAAAGCCAAACACTTCTGTCGCACTGAGGTTTCACAGAACTTGCCTCCAAAAACTCAACGTAGCTGTTCAGAAACACCTAGAAAGCAGGAGAACAAAGCTTACTTTGCCTGAGAGAGATCAGAGACTTGAAGTGTTTAAACCCACATCCTTCACTCATTACCCACCTCTTGAGAGCTCCTGCAGAGGAAGCCAGAAAGCCATCTAACCTGGGCAACCAGAGAAGACAAAGGCAAAACATGTACCTTGTGCCCCAAGAACACAAGAGCAACAAAACAGTGACAGGAAAAAAAAAAAACACAAACAAAACACAGCCCACACACAGAGCCCACAACAAAAAGCAACTTATCAGCTCAGAGCCAGGTACACACAGAAGCATGAGGAATTCTGAAAATCAGAGGAGGACAGCTACTGAAAGTAGAGAGCTGCTGAGGCAGAGAGAGGCTTAGCTTTAAATCCAAGAAAGTACATTCTAACAACAGTTTCAAAATCTTTCACAGCAGGCCATGTCTTAGGTATTTTAGGTACGTAAATTTGTAGCCTAGAAGCTTCCTCTGATTTAGCATGGGCTAATTCTTGCTCAGTGTGCAAGCTTTTCTGAGAGCTAGATGGTGAACTGTGGTCCTCAAGTTAAGGTCCCATCTTACTTTGGGGCTAGCAAACCTTTCTGGGCTGCCCTTGATAGCCCTCCTAAGAGGAAATTATTTTCCTCCTTAACAGGGCTACTAGAATCCATATGTATCACTGTATTGCTGCCACAACTTTCTTATCACCCTAAAAATACCAATCAGTATTTTAGCATTGTAAGGACGTGAGGCGAACTCATGATTAAGCCCCCTGGGTCCCGCAGGGACAGAGGTTCATTTCCACTCCACCTCCTCAGTTCTAGTTGAGGTTAATAAATCCTGTTGCCAAAATCCACTAAACAGGCCACAGTCACTTTGCAGATCAGCAAAGGTTCCTGCCGTCCGACACGCAGGAGGGAGGGCCGAATCTCCGTTCCCGCAAGGCAGCGGTATTCACGCTTCCTGTTAAAACAAGTGGAGAAAAGGTCTCGCATTAAGGGGCCGACATTCAGCTCAGGCTGTACCTGGATTCAGACATTAGTGAGTCACCCCTCAAAGGAGGAAAACGTACCAGTTATACTGTACTTTGAATGCCAGAGAGTGTTTCTCTATCTGGAGTGAAGCATGTGGTTTTAAGCAGCCCAGATCTTTAGGGGCTTTTCTCCCTTTTGACTGTAACTAATCAATTTCCCCAATATTCTCATTCAGTTTAACAACTCTGCTAGAAACTTGTTTAAATCAATTCATTTTTGGACCCTATACAGAAAAATATGTCTTTCAGTTAAAAAAACGTGTGCAGCTTAGCTGATCTCTCCCAACAGGCTGAGAGTCTTCAGGAAATCTTATAACAAACAAGTTTCATCTCTTTCTAGAGAGCTGGTGAAAAAGGATGCTCTAAGTATGGAGGGGATATCAAACAGCTCAGCCCATGTCTGGTGACTAGTGTACATGGTTGAAAAAAATCATTTCTATACCATGCTTAAGTAGGCTTTGCCATTAAGAATAACTAAACACATCAACATCCATTAATGCCCAAGCACCTACAGGTTCTCAAAGATGGGAAAAATTTAATCCCTTGCTATTAAAAAACCCAAAACACCTAACATCATCTTTGCCTCTATCAGTCTGGATCACGAGAACAATTGTGCTTCACTTTTTGAGCAGTTCTGTTGATCTTGCTTCCTATTAAATCAGAAAAAAAAAAAGGCCTTTTACTTCACTGAATCAAATCAAGTCTATTTATGTATAAACAGGGGCAAAATAAGATTCCTGGTGACTTAGATGAGTGAGGTTTCTGGGACTGAGGAAGCACGAATAAAACCAGAGATCTTGACAAAATCTGACCCTAATCGCTTCAAGAAGGAATCCGCAGGTGAACAGAGTGTTTCAGAGTAACTCACAATACCTTCATTACTCCATGTTTCCAACTTACCATTTGTTTACCACAAGATTAACTGTACAGTATCTTACTTCAAGATCAGTAGGGTGCCTATCCTCTCCATGATTCCCCTTTGTGTTGGTATTTCATGAACACCCCCATGATGTTCAACATCTCTCCACCTCATCTGTCAGTGACCCCTCCACAGCATAAACCAGCCCATGAGCCCTCAAGAGTAAAAGCAGCTCTTGAACTTGTCCTTTGTGATACGTAGCACCCAATGAGTAATACTACTGTTGAAGACAGTCTTTAACAAAAGAAAGTTTAATTTAAAACTTTGTAGGAGCATCCAAAGCCAAACCTTCTTACTGCCATGATCAAAAACATCTAAACACCACAAAGCAAGCAAGCTTTTTAAACTTGGTCTGAAAGGCAACTCATCATGGATTTTAAAGATGTTATATTGGCAAGCTCACACCATTAATCTCATCACGACTTGAAAGACAAAAAAGGAGACTGGCATGGTACAACAGTAAAGCAAGGAAGGCTATGAACTTTGGGAAGTTCCACAAAAGTGAGGAAAATAAGAATGAACAAACTCTGGCAAGTACAGTGCAGACTAAGATTATCTAGAAATATTTGAGGAACACTTTGCAGACATCAAAAATCAAAGTTTTTAAACACATCAAAAGCAGAAAGTTCTATAAACATAAAACTACTGAAAGATCAAGGTGTAACACGAACCTTGGAGAATGCAAGACTAGTAGTCATTGTACATTGTGGGAAAAGTTGAAATGTGCCACTGCTTTCCAATGTCCTACCACAAAAATCACAATGAAATTAATGACAACAAACAGGTGGCACTGACTCGATGCTTCCAAAGCACGCAAGGCTCACAGGCCCATGCTGTCTGGGGCACAGCCAAACTGCCTGAGGACCACAAGACTGGCCACTGACCAAGACAGGACACTGAGCAAGGTGAAACATGTACCAGGTTCCCATGGATGCAGCATTTAAGAAAGAATGCAAATACTAATAGCAGAAGGAGCAACCAGGTAAATTGAGATTGTCAGACTGGGCAATCTGGTCCACTGCTTGTGGAATGAAAACTGAATCAAATCACATAGCACCAGGTTTGGCATTTCCAGATTCTCTGTACAATCCTTTCATGTTTTCTTTGTTCCTACTGATAAGGGACAAAAGAGCATCTGCCAACATGGTCGTTATCAAAAATGTTCATCCAAACAGCTTGGTTTCACCTAGCCTAAAAACACATCTCCCGTGGGCACTGTGACATTAGGAGTGTAGTCAACATCAGGAGACAAAAGCTGCACATTTCTGCTTTCATTCAGCTAGTCGTGGTACAGGGACAGAAATTCAGGTTCAGGTAAAAATATTAGGATTGCTACCCAAAGATAACCAGACGGGTATTCTCCAAAAGACAGATTTACACAGCAGTCAGCTCTGACTTCAAAAGTGAAAAATGGAAAAGTCTGCTTTACATAAAGCAGTTTTCACCAAGGTTTCCCACAAAAAGCACAACTGTGTTAGCAGTGTGGAGCACTGAATAAAGGTACTAGTGCCCTCTCCCAGTTTTTGTGAATTATTTCAGTGCTGTTACTTCATCATTTTGTTAATTAAAAGAAACAAGACTCCTTTCAAGATGAACTAAAGGTTCACTTGACCCAAGGGTGTTTTGGGGCTGAGGTTTTTTTTAGTGTTCATTTCAGCAAGATACAGGAGCTTTCACACAGCTGTACTGAATGAAGTTTTCCATTTGGTGTCTGAACCAGGGAGAAGTTATTTTTACTGCCCCGTTTCTGACATTGCTTTTCATCTCTGTTACTGTATGGCACTACTGTCAGCCATGTCCTACAATGAAGTTCCTTCACTTCTCTAAGGCAACACAGCACTGAAGAAGTGTAATTTCCTCCACTAGAAACAAAGCTTTGCATGAATCACTGCTGCAGGAACACTCTTGCAATACATTAATTTGTAGTTTCAAATCTTAAAATATAAAGTGGTGAGCAACAAAGTATTAGTTGTAATTGAAAACCTCTTACTACAAGTATTGCTCTAGTCATCCCTTCTATCCCTCATTCAACTAACTTGAATAAAATCATTACAAAGGTCAATAAAACAGGTAAAGATTATATCAAACCCTACAGCCTGAAGTCAGTAATACAGAATCTCAAAGTATAGAAACTACAGGAATGCATAAAATAAAACTGAATTATGGATGTTTGCCCTTTCAGGGAATATCACAGGTTAAAGGAAGAGTTCGCTTCTTCCTGATACTCCTCCTAAGCACTTCAATTACAATAGAAATGAATCCAAACTTAGTGAAGTGTCTTTTCATTAGGATTTACAAAGCCAAACAGATGTTCTACTCAACTAATAATAAATATTATGTTACATACACTTATGACTTGACAAGATTTTATCTACCAGTATTTTTATATTTCAGTTCCACATTCAAAGGAATGATGTGACAAACCCAGATCAGCACCCAACAGCATCACAGGGCAACACAACACTACTGACACCATATGTTTGGTAACATTAGCAACCATAATGCTGTCACTCAAGCCCGAAGACCTTCCTACCTTTTCACATCCCAGTTCTTTCATGACCTATTGCTGGTGCTTCCTGAGAACTTCAGGAGGATCTCAGTTCACCACACAGGTACATTCACAGTGCGTGGAGACATATTTATTACATTTGGCAAGATGGAACACTTCATCATCTTCCTTTGATATGTTAGGTCTCACCACTACAAAGTGTCCCCCCTTCAGAGTACACTACTGGGCCAGTAAATTCAACAACATACACAGAGGAATCTTAAGAGATTTTTCCAAGAGTTCAGGTCTAGTTGTGACACTTCCCACACATGCTCCTGGAGGCGCCAGAGCCCCAAAACAGCACTCACTTCCTTCCCAACTGTTTCTCTTTACAAAGCTAGATAATACCCCTGCTCGCTCCCCCTCTAGAAGTCCAGTTCCATCTTGTTGTGATGCTTCACTTTCCCAATCTACCTCTAGGCTCTTTCCTGGAGTACATCCCAGCAGGAGGTCAGCACGCAGGGGAGAAGCCAGTGGCCTGGCATTGCAGCCAGACTTCTGAGATTCCATCTAGCATTATTTCCTTCCTTCTGCTGCTCACTCTGACTAACACTGCCACCCCTAAAGGGGCTGCAGCCCTTGCAGGCAGCAGAGCCATCCCACCAGCGCTGCTTACATGGAACCTCTGAATGCAAAAGCCCTTCTTGTGATCACAAGGGGCCGCTGTTAACTGTCATAATCAAAACAGGAGAGTCTGGAAAGCACTGCATGCATCAACATCAAGCAAAACTCATCAGATCAGAGCAAAGAAATTGAGTGTTCAGAAATGCAGCATCAGCTCCTGAGCTATAAGACATAGATTTCTTCCAGGTGAGAGATGCTGGGTTTTCCTGAGAACAGGATTTGGACTACTGCTGCTGTCATCAGGGAACAAGAATCTGTGTACCACTACTACAGTGTTTATTAAGAAGCCACAGAATCAAGAGTAACACTCAAACTGACCTTTAGATAGTGCAGATGGCGTGACAGCCTGAATTAGTGAAACTGGGTATTATACAGCAAGATTATCCTGGTGGCCTGGTACACAAATTAGCAAGGAAAACTCTTCCCTGGGGAAAACAAACACAAAGACTTAAGTAGTAACATGGGTGAGAGTTGCAGTCATAGCCAAAACACAGGCTCTGACAGACAAAAGACACTCAAGGGACCACCATTTCAGATCTCAGGATGACATCAGACTGCACAGCTGAGAGCTCATCACCCAGCACCGCATACATCTGATCTGACACACCTAGAGCAGTACTACCTTAATGATTATTCAGCACTGAAACAGGCTGCCCAGAGAGGCTGTGGAGTCTCCTTCTTGGGAGATATTCAAGACCCATCTGGATGCCTACCTGTGCAGCCTAGTGTAGGGCAACTGCTTTGGCAGTGGGGTTGGACTCTATTTCTAGAGGTCCCTTCCAACCCCTACCAATCTGTGATCACCAGAGCAGCATGACAGTAAGCTAACTGCAGTCTGAAGCTGATTTGTAAATACTCTGAATTATCTAAAAAGTAGTTATTCCTAGCTAGAATTACAATATGAACTGATTTAAGAATGACTGCAATTTCCCCTTCAACCTGTGATCACACCACCAGACTGGGTCCTTGTGCTCCAAGTATCAGATGTCTCTACTATTCCATTTTTACTACTGACTTAGGAACTGGCCCTGCTCAGTTGACAGTGTCTCAAGCTGAAGGAGCTGCACCCAGCCTTTTGGTCTACGTGTCTGGTTGTGCGCAGTGTTGCTTAGGAAGGAGAATTACCCAACACAGTACTCACAAGAGCTAGAATTATAGAACACTGTTCTGTTTGAACTTCAGTGCATGTTGCTCTTCACTACCAAAAAGATGCTACAATGCTACAATTCAGAGTTTCGTGGTTTCAGTTACAACAGTTTAGAAAGGAAGAAGGAACAGGCCTTTTACCATTAGGATTGTGCGCAAGCAGCTCAAACACAGAAGCAACTGTAAGCTTGAAGTGTAGTCCTCTGCTTTGTTAGTCATCTAACCAGACAGAAGTTGATGTCAGACTGGGACAGATTAATCCCCTTTCAAAGATATGTGCTGCAGTTTACCTAAAGTCTGGATGTGTTCCCTTCAACTATGATCACACGATTCGAATTCCCACCCTGGCTTACCTCCAGCTCAAACACATCCTTCTTGCCACTGTATATTTGCAGTCCTCACAGAACAATAAACAGTATGACATTATCCTCGAAGACTCATCCTTTTCCCCTCAGTGAACCCCCTAAAGAAATTCTCATCCTATATTTACTCTATATGAATTTAGGTCAACATAAAAAACTTCAATGTACACATTTTTGTTTTAGTCCCCCTTCTTAAATTGTTCATCTTTGTCTTTGTTCACTTATGACCATATATTCTCACTCTGAGAATCAGGTTGAAAGTTCACCATTTTCCAGTTCTGTCAGCCAGCAAATAAACCTTGGAAAGCCTAACATCAACTCTCTTGTGACTGATTCAGCTTCTAAAACATACAGTTCACTGGTTTTAACAACACATTTTCTTTCACACCAGGTATGTTGTACAGTTCCACGACACCAAATGCAGAGCAGTTTTCCTGAAATATCAATTTAATAGTTGTAAACAACATAGTATTTGTACAGTATGTGCATGGAAGTGGCTGCTTCTTTTAGAAGACAAAATATTACATGAAATATTTCTGGGTTTTTTTCCTCCCCATAAGTATATTTTGTGTGTAATGATGCCATTTCTTTGGTCTGTAATAGCTTCATCCATTTTGGGTTTTAAACATGCTGCACTGCTCAGCAAGAGAAGAAAGGCATCTCAGGGTTTCAGTGGCTCTACTATAACTGCTACTGCTTTGTACCATCATGAAGGATATCTGTTTACTGTATTGCAATAGCACACTTCAGGGTGCACAGAGAATGCATATTTAGAGAGAAAATTACCTTGAAAAGCAAATACAAAGATGGAAGTAGAGGAAATGCTACAGTAATAAAAGACAGACCACTAAAAAGGAAGTTAAATCAATAAAGACAAAAATAGGGCAATGTTTCTAGAGGACCAACTCTTGACTACATGTATTTGCAAGAGACTACATCAAGTAGGTAGAAACATCCTTTTCTTAAGCTTTTGGCTATTATGTAACTTCTTTACGGTTAAATTGTGCCCAACAGGCTTCCTCTATAAGAAAGGATACAGAGCTCTGCTAGGAGAGCATCTGGACACCATCTCACAAGATACACAGAAGCTAGATTTTCACAAAAACCCCAAAGCCACTAAGAAAACCCCATAACCGACAAGAGACAAATACAGCTCTGGATGAGACCAGAAGGTGAAATCAAGAACTCCTGCCACCAAACATACTCAGTGCACTATGCCAGAGTACCACAGTCAGTCCTGGCCAGCACAAACTGACTTCGTTGCCCTTCACCTCCCACTGCTAAATCCAACTCCCCACCTGCCCCATACTTGTTCTTGTACAGCCTTCAGCATTGCAGCAAACCAAACCAAGGAGCTCATGTGACACAGCAGTTGGGAAACAGACTACTTGCTTTTTGTTCAAGCCAGTGTGCTACTTACCTGCAGAGGGATAGAAAGGGCTAAAGACACAGGCGTTTAGAGGGCAAAAAGTGAATTCCCATTCTTCCTTATGAAGAACATTGTCTTGTGGATCTCTCTAAACCAGTGAGGCACTGCTATCATTGTGTAACCCACAAAGATTTTGGAAGTCTCTTCCCACTTTTCGTAGTTAACTGATCAGAAGAGATGCATTGTTTTCTCCACCCTACATCTATCTTATTTCAAGCACTCCTTCCTCCTAACTTGAGGCCTTCATCACATTCTTCCACCATGGAAGAAGATATCCTCTTTAGACATAACATCTACAAATCATCAGTTGCTTCACCATGGTCAAATTTGACTTTATCTGTGCAAGCTAACAGATGCCTGTCCTGTGACATGAGGCTCCATCAATGCAGAAACTTAACTATGTAAGACACTCTAGACAAATAGCCTGGATGCCTCCCACATTTCATTACTTCCAGCACAGACATAGCCATCCACACCTTCTTCCTCACCAGGCCCCTTCCACTAGTACTGCTGCCTTCCTAGCCCATCTTGTTAGACACGCAGATCCTCCACCTGGGCAGCAGTTACAACAACAACATCCACCCCGTGGGATTTCCTGCATTTGACGCTTCTCAGAGGAGTACCTGACCTGGATACCCTTCCCTCCTAAGTCTCATTCTGCTAACTGAACACTAACACCTCTCATTGCAGATTCACAGTGGCTTATGTCTGCTTTGCAGAGAGCTACAAGTCCTGGCAGGTATCAGAAGGAACTGTTTTTACAAAATAAGTTGTTACAATGCTTTATAAATATTTATGATGATATTTTTTGAGAGCTAATTATGTGGCAAATGTATTCACCAGAGGACAAAACCTTATTTCCATGACAACAGGACTGAAAAAAACCCAAAGTGATACAAGTTACTTGTCTTTATGGACTCATAACTACAAGCTGCTGTTCATAAACGTTAAGACTGCATTTGTTCTGCAAGCAGACTGAAGATAAAAGTGTACTGGTGTAGTCTACTTCATGATATAGCTATGACCTCAAACTATTCATGTTAACAGATAGAAGCATAGAACATACTACATAAAAAGTAATTTAAGAAAAGCATGCAAACAGTCTTTCCAACAGCACAGTTTCTTCTAGTACATGTCACAATAAGGTTAAGGCTTAGTTTAAAGATTTCATTGTCAAAAAGATCCTGTTGTGTATATTGATCTAAGCCTTAAGGTTCATCTCATATACTTTAAAATTTCCTCCGGAGTCCTGAAGGAAAACAAGAATAACAACATACAGGGAAATAAGAGATGGAAAATGCCTGTCATACTGATAAAAATACCTATTTATACTAGAATCATCTCCCTGGTTTTGCTGTTTACTTGAGTTTAAAGCAGCTAAGTCTTTTTCCTTAATTCATCCACTTCTCCCTCCTCCAAGGACTTAAGAAATGTTTAAATACAATAGCTGTCCAGAGTTAGATGCATAAATGTCTCTGGTATTTAAACTGTCAAAGCACAGGATTTTCTTTTCCAACTCAGCTATCTACCTCTGTTGTTCAGTTCCTGGGGTGCAAGAGGGGCTTTAGAGGAGAAAATTCCAAGATGCATGTTCCCAGTGTGTCCATATGCCATAGATCTAAATTCTACTTGATAAATCCTTCATTCTAGTCAAACCAGGACATAACTAGCCTACTGAAGAGTCATGACAAGGCTCTCACACTGGTAGCAAGAAGCCATGAATCTCCACACAGAAAATTAGCTATTAACTGTATCATTACATCATTTGCTAGTAGCAAAAACAGAATAGGTGTTAGGTGTCTTGTCCTCTTTCTGCCTTTTCTGGTGTATTATTCCTATCTAGGGCTTATCCCTTCTCTTGAACCCCACTGCACTACTTCCCTTGCAATATTGACATCAGTACAACTGACCTCCTGATGGAGACTCTAGTACAGCTCTTAGACCTTTTCCACCCAAGCAGATCCTACCCCTTGCAGCATGACAGGATTTGCCCATTTCTGAGAGCAGAACTGCTTCCTTTCCCTCTAGAGTTGGTCCTCCCAGCAGTAGTGTCCACAAAGAAGTCACCTAAATCATTCTTG
Organism: Psophia crepitans; assembly: GCA_013399095.1. Lineage (NCBI taxonomy): Eukaryota > Metazoa > Chordata > Aves > Gruiformes > Psophiidae > Psophia > Psophia crepitans. The sequence goes on from VWZZ01006632.1 coordinate 366,666, forward strand.
GTTTTTTTTGTACCTGCTTTTATCGAGCATAGCTTTAGGCAGGTACATAGAGCTTGTTCAAACACAGCAGGAACATACATCACAGTTAGCAAGTCTGAAGATGCTGCAGTAATCAGAAGTTATAAGAAAAAAGAAAGAGATGGAGCTTGTCCAACCAGTGACAAAGAAGCTTTTGTTAAGTTATTGATCATTGTCTTTTCCATACTCATTTGAAAACAGTCTCAAAATATAATTACTGTATGTCAAAGTGATTTCAGATGGAAACAATAGACATATGATAAAGAGGCAAGGCACACATGAGAAGAAAGCTTTTCCAGGTTTTTCAGCCTGCCACTCCAGACAAGCAGAAAGGATCTTGAAATAACTGACCTTGCTTGGGCTACTTCTCCTGTCCATCAACTCCATACAGCAAAATGAGAAGACTCAAGTAAGGACAACTAGTTGCTAGGTTTTCCATAGGAACAGGCCTTCCCAGAAGCGCAAGCAAGTCAGCTGGAAATAGGTTCTCTGTTTTCACTTGTCTCTTAAGAGCAAGACATGCACAGCTCACGAAGTCTGACACTGAACTCACCATCCCCATTCTAGTTAAGGACATGTAAGTTTTGCTTCAGCATGGGCTCTGAGCCACCTATCATAGTGAAGATATGGTTGTCGAGTTCAGGGTCTCACAGAGCCCACACAACCCCACAACTCTCCTGTGCAGCCCCATAAACACAGTTTTCCCCATTACCAGGCTTTACACTAACCTAGCAGTAGAGAGTTTCAGTATTGTCTGTGCCTTGACCCAAACTAGCTGTATCTGCATTTATCAGTTGTGCAGTGGTCAGTGACTGTTGCCTGACCCATTTTGGCTTGAGAACCAGGAATACCCTCTGTGGCAAAGGCCTGACAGCCCCAGCAGACACCAAGATCGAGAAGGAAATCATTCCCTGCTTACCATGTCACACTCTCCCTCAAGACAATGAGCTTGAGACAAAGATAACTTGCTTTGACACCCCCAAGCCTTCTACTTCAGTTACTGGAGCCATCAACTCTAGGACTCGGAGGGTCATCAAAAGGGTGACCACAGCACCAGAGAAAAGGGGCTGATATTAGCAACTTTTCTAGCATAAGATTTTAATAATGAGACTTCTCTGACTTAACATAGTCAGAGTACACCATTATTCTGGTATAACTATCATTACTGGATTAATGACACCCTTGCTTTATTTTGACCAGAAAGCAATAAACTCTTGGTTCCATGTATATGCAATGATCCTTTTTTCCCATAAGATTTAGAATCTAATACCCAAAAAGTGTTTTCTTTAATTTCATTTACTATTCTCAATATGCTACATTATACTCAGTATACTGTATCACTTCTCACCTCCAATGTCACTCTCAAAGAAGGTACTGTGCATTTGTGTTGCTGGATTTCAAAAGGACAGTTCTGAAGCCATGGCTGCCCTTTAGGAATTATACAGAAAAAACACAAGTTGCCCTTGAAAAGTGTCTCCATAAGAACCTTTCAAGAAGCTGGGAAGGGTGAACAGTTTCCAATGTAATAGTAAATTAAGAAGTAGGTAAATTCACCCTTTGCAGAGGAGAAATGGGTAAATCCTGATATAAAGGAATATATTTAAGAAAAAAGGAAAAGAAATCTATCCATCTTTTCAAACTAAATTAAATTACCATGAGAACATCAAAAACAAGCAGCAGATGAGGACAATAGGAAAAAAGTAGGAAGAAACCCAGAAATCAGAGTACATATAGCAGGAAGAAGAGCAGAACAGGTTCAAAAGTCAGTGACAGAAAACAAGACAGCATATGCATGGTAGGATGAAAGGAAAAATAGTAGTTGGTGCCACTCTTTGTTTTGAAAAACTAGTTCTCATATTGTTTAATCCATTTCTAGTGCATGGAGTAAGAAGCTCAGCCCACACAATCTTTCCTCACCTCCTTTGCCACAATAGCTCTCCTTACCCAGTTCAACAAACATCAGGCTCTGCACTCTGCTCTGCATAACCCTGGGGTTCCCTTCTGCTTGCTACTCCACATATACATCCAAAACTCAGTAGCTTTTTGCTTAAATTCAAAGTGGAATTTAGAGAAAAACCCTACACAACACAAAATCCTTTCATCCCTCTGGCCTTCTGTACTACTCATTGCAGACAGCATATTATGTATTCCTTATTGGTTTCAACAGACTGGAAATACATATCATCATCTTCATTATAAGTTTTGATTCCGCTACACTGAAGTTCACCTTGTGCTTCAGTGACAACATTTTCTGGGCTGCTTCCTCCAACTTGTCTCTGCAATAAGCCCGTTGTGTGCTTTATTAGCGTGCTTGTTGAAGGCAATGACACACATGCACCAAACATGGTCATACAAACACAGGTTAATCTGAACAAAGTCACACAGAGAAGAGACATCAAACAGCTGGTGACTCAATGAGAAAAACCTACCTCCCCCCCCAAGTGTGGATTTTCATTCAACAAGCAATAGACTACGCCTAACACTGGAAAAATATGCTCATGATGTCCCTAGGCAGTTCTCTAAATCTAAGCTGTCTGTCCTACGCACATAGAAAAATAAGGCGCAGATAATCTCTGTACTCATCAGCATTGGGTATGTCTATGAGGAAGACAGAGCAATCTTGCCCTGACAGTTCTCAGTTTTCCATTTGTGCTTTCTGCGCTCCACAGTAGGAGTGCACCTTACATTTAGTGATTGCCACTGCTGCAAAAACCACGTGGAGAAGAAGGTGCTGGAGAAAAGTCTCTGCTCTCCCCCTTAAGAGCCACTCATGTTTTATCCCCAGTTCTGTAGTGATCAAATCCATTGGATTTATTGGTATTTTGTGGGCAGACTCCACTAGATTTGAAACAGAAATTATACTTTGAGATTCTTGAATATTTGAATAAGAAGTTCCCCTTTCTTCTGCTACTGCCCATAGTTTTATCAAAGTAAAAGCATGACAATGGGAGACATCTGAAAGTCATTCTAGTAATCATTGAAAGAGTGACAGCAAGATCTGGAATTTTCATTTGAACAAATCACATTATAGATGACGAAAACCACTGAAATAAGAATAAACACTGTGACATCCACTACACTTAATTTTCTGCTACTCCCAATATACCTGTTGTCATGCAAAAGGCACACATCAGCTAAATAAGGGTATCCATAACTGTGCCAAGGATTTTATGAGTCATTCCTTCAAATTACAACTCTACTTCCACTGTTCCTTTTCCTCCTTAAAAATCTCTAAATATCACAAGATCTGGTAGTTCCTACACTAAGGTAGCTCAGTGCTAGATAGTGAACTTCCTCAGTGCTTCCTGAGGCATTAGTAGCCCTGACAAAAAGATTACTAAGTGCATAAGACAAATACACAGTGAACTACGCCTGACACTTGTTTTATTTGGACACCACAGAGCTATACCAAATTAAGGTACAATAATAAATAATAGAAAAAATCTCAGCCCCTAACTTGGTGACTGTCTTTCTATCTTAGCAAGAATATACATGGAAAACATGGGTACCTTCAACTGGTAATAACTTATTTCAGCAGGTCAAATGAATAAGAGGAAGAGAGCAAACAAAAAAAAGCAAGCCAAAACTCATCATAAAGCACATCCTGACCCCAAGTAATACTGCTGAGACCAGGGCCTGAACAACCAGGTCTGTAACGAATCAAAGCAAGAGATACATTACTTATGAGGAACCTGCTCTCCTAGCATACAAGATGAGTTATTTGTATCTTTATGTCAGGCATAACAACTATATTTCCGTATGGCAGGTCAACCTGTCAATCCATTTTCTCATATAAGAAAACACCCAGAGCACCTGAAACCTGCCAGACAAAAATAGAAGTGCTGGTTAATAGCACTTGAAAAAATTTCATAGAGATTGTACACAAGTATGTATAGAAGCATTATTAAACACTTTAAAAATGTGATTTAAACAAAATAAACTCTCTCAAACTGCTCTCAAAAAACTCCATCAAAATAAAAGCATGCAAATCCCCAAACCTTGTACTGGTAAGTTTTGTAACATTTATTTTATTTAGTTTTGCTTTATTCAGCAACCAGCTTTTTACCATCTGTATTTTGGGCAATTTCCTCAAGATGTATCAAACAAAGGTAATCTATTTGGTCAAATTAGCTAATAATACTAAGTAAATTTTGAAAAAAAGTAATGTGCTTAAATTATTCCACATCATTTGGAGAGTGAAATTTTATTTTGCTTTCAGATGACTTTTCCCATAAAAGTCACAAGAGTTCTTTAGTTATAAAGAAATAGCTGCAAATTCAATTGTCTCAATTAAAACATTTAAGAAATATTATGTCTTATTTCTTTATTACTGAGATAGTTGTTCACCAAAAATTATTTTAAGTGGATTCAGTCCACAAGTAAATTGCTAGGTTACAAGATATATAGTAGAAAATCTCTCTACAGACCAATTCAAAAATAGTAACATCTCTACCACACACACATGCTAGCTGTAGCCTTGAGTTACACTCAGAGATGAAAGGGCAAGTCATTTTCCACCTCAATTACTTTCTTATTGCATCAGCTGAGTTTGCTACAAAATGCTAATAAAAGGGTTTTTTTTCTTTGAACATAGCTTTGATTCATTAACTAGATGAAAAGCACTAGTTTATTTCACATAAAACACTCAATGATGAACACTTACCAAATAACTCACACTAAACATAAGGAAAATAAGTCTTTTTAGGAGGTATGTTTATATGACGCCACAGCTATTAGAGTTCAGAAAAAGCTTCAGTGTTTAATACCATAAGTGCAATTGCACTGTGCATCACTTGTTTTGTATATTCTGTTATTATTCCCTTCCTTTTCTGTTTTAGTAAATTGTCTTTGTACCAAGTCATGAGTTCTACCTCCCTCCGCCTCAGTTCTGTCCCCCATCCCACTAGGGCAGGAGCAGGGGGGAGGGAGGGAAAGAGTGTGAGCAAACAGCTGTGTAGTTTTAGCTGCCTGCCAGGTTAAACCACAACAGATGTAAGTATAGCTAAAGTCTGCTATGAAATACTAAAGCAAGAGAGCTTCTCTGAAACTAAATCACAACATCAACTTCAGTACTAATTGAGGTAAATCCCATAGAGTCACTGCACAGAGCGAGCAACAGCACTTATTCATTGTCCCAGACCATATGAGCAGTATATGACAGCTTTATATGATGTTTTGCTATCTTTAGATATGAAAATAAGTCTAAAAGCAATACATGTCTTCATAAAAGAGACAAAAGCTACATGGAAAGTTGGCAGAAAAATTCAACTTTAGAGAACAACATACCTTCAGCAGACCTTGTAGCAAATCACCACTGAAATTAGTCAGTCATGTCAACAAAGTAACTGTAGATCTAACCAACATAATCAAAACTGATGTCTAACATGTAACTTTAACTAATACAGATGATTTCTGAAAGCAATTTCCACATTTTTTATATTTAGGTTATTGCTGCAGAATTTTTCATACCTGAAGTCAGAAGGTAAAAATTTAGATACAATGAAGCTGATCAAACACTTCATCCAGTATATCCTCCACACAAACTACTGTAACAATCCTGAGTCTCCAAATCACACCAACTTCCTTGAAAAGATGATAAATATTAAGTACAATAAGCCCTTGATTAGCTTAGTCATCTAAAAAAAAAAAAACCACAACCAAAACCGAAAAAAGATTACACTTGAATACAACCTAATGAAGCTGCTAACACACAACCTACCTACACAAGGATCCAGACTATCTCCAACACCCTGGTTTGGTGGCTTTATAGGGGTTAGGAAGCTGCTTCCAGGTGCAAAACTCAGCTGTGACTGATTTACCCCACTGAGCAAGCCAGGTGGTCCTCCTTAACTTCAGCTAACAGCCTGGTTGTAAAACAACTTAACAAAAAAGGTAGAAAGAATGACAGGCTTGAAGATGGGAAGCTTTAAGATGATCTGGCATCAACCAGTTTAAAGTGCTTGCTAGGTAATCATGTTAGTGGTACTGATCAATTAGTGAGGAGAATCTCTGTCAGATTCACTCATTTTCAACACACGGTTCCAGAAATAGAACAAACATTAGAAAATAGTGCTAATGGAAGAAAAGTATAATCAAAAATCACGCTTCTCTGGAGCATGTCCAGAGAAGGGCAACAAAACTGGTGAAGGGACTGGAAAACAAGTCTTATGAGGAGCGACTGAGGGAACTGGGGTTGTTTAGCCTGGAGAAGAGCAGGCTGAGGGGAGACCTGATCGCTCTCTACAACTACTCGAAAGGAGGTTGTAGTGAGGGGGGTGTCAGTCTCTTCTCCCAAGTAGCAAGCGACAGGACGAGAGGGAATGGCCTCAAGTTGCATCAGGGGAGGTTTAGGTTGGATATTAGGAAAAACTTCTTCACGGAAAGAGTAGTGAGGTGTTGGAATGGTCTGCCCAGAGAGGTGGTTGAATCGCCGTCCCTGGAGACATTCAAAAAAACGCATAGACGTGGTACTCCAGGACATGGTCTAGCAGGCATGGTGGTGTTAGGTTGATGGTTGGACTTGATGATCTCGGAGGTCCTTTCCAACCTTAGGGATTCTATGATTCTATGAAAAGCCCCAACAAAACTAAAATGTTTGAGGAAGGTGAAGACCACTAAAGAAGGAGATATGTATTTGCAGGTCCGTGTTACTACTTCAACTGCAGCTGAGGGTTGACTAAGACTCCACATCTGTAGTAAAATCTAGGGCAGAAAACAGAGGGTGTTATGGACTCACCCGCCAAAGGAGACTTGACCAGGAGTTTGCTTTAGAGGTTTGGCTTCTACAGGATCGACTCATTTTCTGGGTATGAGAAATCCAGACAAATCTGCTGACAAATGTCTGCTTACGTAAGATGAAAGTTGGTTGGTTGGGAGAGTGGGGGTTGTATGTGGTGCTGCTTTCGTTTTGGAGTTTTTTTAAATAAAATAAAGGAATGGCCAAAACCTCATCTAAATGTCCTGATTTGACTTTGATTGAGTCATAGTCAAATGTCAAATACACATTAGCAGTTGGTTATATTTAAGGATTGCCTGGAGGATCCAGTCAGATAGAATTCCTGTTTAAGTACAATGCAAACATTTAATGAGAGATTGTGCCTATCCTAAGAAGCTGACAGTTAAAATAGATAAGATTTACAAATATGAGAGAGAGTGTTTGGGTAGTGGGGAGTGTCTTAGCCTAAAACGCAACCTGAGCTAAGGTTTTTAGCATCCCAATATGAAGCTGTAATTAATAAGCTGATTTTCCAGGTATTTTTTAGCTTTATTTCCTTACAAAATAAGGTTTATGCAATTATGCATTGCATGTCTCAGACCTAATTTACAAACTCCGACTGAAGTGGCACTTTCTATGAGTTTTAAGCAACACAGAAGCTAGAAAGACATCAGCAGAGGTAAAGACACACAACTCACTTTCATCTCCCTGGGTTTCCTACAGGTATACGTGTAGCTTCCAACTGGCCACAACTCCAGTGCTTTTTACCTGCCTGGAGTGACACAGGGCACAGAAGGAAGATGGCAACTGCTTACAGGGAAGTAAAAACAATCTGTGGAAAACCAAGCTCAGTTAGTTTCACTGCTCATGTAATAGCTTGATTTTTCAGTATTACCTCTGAATAGCGTCTGCATTTGAATTCAAACAAAACCAAAGAAAACCTTAGGAAAATCTTCACAGCTATAGCGATAACTGAATATTGTAATTAATGTCCTGTGGACACTATGAGGCATCCATCCCTGGATGGAAGAAAAGTTAGAAAATAAGTCAGGAATCAATTTGCTTGACTCTGTCACAGTATAATCAAAGACGTCAGTTAATTTCTTAGCATTTTTTGTAAGCCCGTTTTCCATGATGAAAAAATAACTTTTCTGGTCAAAAAGTTAGGTACTTTACACACAGGTTAGTTGCTGAAAAAAAATCACAATTCTGATGGAATTGTTTTCTCTGAGTTGCTACTGTTTGGCTTTACTCAAGGGTGCATGTGTGACTTCACAGGCAATGACAAGGGACTTCTTCTACACCTGTCAAGTGGGGATCTACCTCTAAAACAATTTCCATCTAATGTATCCTCTCACATCCGGATCCTCCACCTGGGCAAAATGTTCTCTATTTATCCGATCCTTTGCTTTCATTATTACTTTTTTTTTTAACATTCTAACTGTAGCATGGCTCTTCTTCTTTCACTTAGACATTTCTAAGTGTATATCTGTACCTTGAACTAACTTTATTTCTCAATCCTTCCCATAAGAAGCCTGTTTATTTTCCTCAATGGTACAGTGCATAGCCAGAATCTACTGTGATACTGCATAATTTATGTGCCAGTTGTGCATTATCCATACTGCATTTTGCCTGTAATTTTAATACTCATACATATTAATTGTTATTGGTAAAAAGTGAAAACAATTACACATAATAGGATCCTAAATAAGCCAAAACTGATGAAGCTTAATTTTAAAAAAGCAGAAGTGCTGCCACAGAAAATGGGCTTACTACAAGTTAACCAAATCAATCAAACTACAGTCAATCAAATGCTGAGTTATGAAAGCATGTTAGGTTTGAGGAAGAATATCCAGTTTTGAACAAAACACAGGTATTGATTGCTTGATTTGGGTTTAATTATTCCTACAATTTCCACTTTACCATTCTTAATGACTTTAACTTTCCACTGTTGTTGTTTCCATCTCCTTGGGTAATGCAAGTGAAAAAGATCTGTAATTTTCATGTTACACATGCAGATAAGATCATTTGCTCTCCACGCTGTGTAGCATGTCATAGATTGACCGTTCTATTGAAGGCCTGTTCTTCTGAACTCAGGGGCTTCTACAAGGAACACAATCAACCTGGGACTGGAACTTTGGAATTTAGAATAAAATCCAAATTTGCTGGTTTGCACGTCATTTAATCTAAAAAAAAAAAATCCATTACCAATATAGAATGCAAATCAGTGGAAAACTTGATCCTTTGGGCACTGAATACTTCAAGAAAACAGAATGATTTCTGCTTCACTCAGTTCAGTAAGCATCCTCTTACGGTGCCCTCCAGTCGTTTAACAAAGTGTATCAGAGATTAGAGAGAATGTCTTTCTACGTTTGTCACCTCCTTTTTTATGGTGACAAATAACTTCCAAATATAATCGTCTCTTGCTATCAATCTAGAAAGAAAAAGGTATCTTCCCAAATGTGAGAAAATATGAAGTGAAAAACCTACAAAAACAGAATGGCATTGCAAAGAAAATGAAGATTGCCTTAAAGTTAACCAAATCCCCAAAGAACATGCAAAGCGTAATGAGTCCAGTAACAAGAATACAATAGTGCAAACTTTAGAATCTTAGTTTCAAAGCCCAAACTTTTTATTCACATATCCTGAACACTTGGCAGAGACAAAAAAAAAGAGTGGCTTGTAAAGTAAATTGCTCAAGGATTATGTGAGATTTTAATCTGAATGTTTCTTCTTCTGTGTCATGATAGTATGCAACAATGAAGCTGCATGAGTGGGGTGCAACTGCTATATTTGAGAAACTCATATCTTGCTGAAACAAAAAGAGGTTTACAATGTGCTTTGAAAGCCAAAAGCGATTAAAAAATGTCCATGAACAGTTCATTTATGTGTATCCCCTGAATTTAAGTAATTCCTTCTATTTTTTTATAACTTTGACTTGAGGTTTTCCACAGAGGGTGAAGGAAGGTTCATGCATATTTTCAAGAGCTCTGAAACAATTTCACATCTGTAAAAAGAACCATTCCACCACATCAGATTATTAAGTACTGTATCACAGGTTGAGATACAAATATTACAAATTCTTACATTAAATAAAACACTTTATAAGAGCTTAGCCTGGAAACCTTGTGAATATAAGTAATTACACTCATGTGAATAGTCTCTAGCATTTTCATCAGCAGAGACTAACTGGGTACTTTTTTTTATAAAGCAGTGAGAATAAATAAACTTCATGGTAACTATCATAACTCTCAAGGGGAAAGTTTTTCAGATTACTTTTGACAGCCTTTCACTACCATGCATGTTGTCTTTGCAGGCAGTTTTGATTTGCATGTCGTCACTTTTTTCTTCTTGTTTTAGAATGCAAAAGTTTCAGTGAAACCAGAAATATTTTTTCAAGGATTAACCATGGATTAATGATATCAAATTTCTAAGCCAACACATTCAAATGGTATCCCCTTAGTGACTGTGTGTACTGCAAGTGGTGTTTATTGACTGGTTAATCACCAGATTTATTTTTTCTGTTTTACTGTCTTCTCATTCTTCTTCATCTTTTCAGGCTTCAGAGGGTTGTTTTTTTTTGTTGGAAGAAAGGAGTAATTACTATGAAACAGCATCCTCTGAAGCAGATCACAAGTTAATAAATACCTCCATCTTATCATCCCAGGCTGAGGATTTAAGGGTGGAAGCGAAATGAAAAACTGCAAGTGCAGAAACTTGCAGGGTGAGGCTGGCTCAAAACTGAAGAGAACTTCTGTGGCTAAGCACAAGGGTTGGGGCAAAGTTGGGCAAACAAACTGGATTTCTCAGCAAAAGGATGGGGACATGTGGAGGGAGATAACATAAATACTAAATAAAGCTGCAAGATGTTACCTGTTAGATAAGCACACACCCACACGCACATCTTGCCGTGAGGATGCATAAACCTGCAGATAAATGAATACAATCAACCCCGAGCAGGATGCGTGAGGAATCGCAAGACACAGTTCACGTTACCTGGAACAAGCTGGGCCAAGTGTGACAGAGCGATGCAGGGCTGACCACTGACTTCACTAAGCTCTTAGGGCCTCCCATCACCACTCCAGCTGTTCTGCACACGCACAGGAAATGAGATAGTCTCTTCTTCCATGCCCAGAATAATATTAACTTCCTCAAAAAAGCCATCATCAAGCTGGGTATCCTGACTGGCAGTTTCAGAAAAGACGTCAGGCTCTTGCTGTGAAGGCAGAATTGCCCTCTCACGCATCATTGTCTCTATACATCCAGGTACAATAGTAACAGAGACAGCGTTTCTATCCCCTGGGTGTATGGCAGCTTTTCCATGGACAGGAAACATTTCTCAGAGCTTTGAAGAGTGCTGTATTTGCTTGAAAAAGAAAAGTGGTTTTTGATTACTGAGCAATACTAAATGTGTTGAATCCTTTTTAGAGGACTTCTGACATGTTACTTCTTTAGTCATTTGAGGAAAACATCACTTTTATTGACTTGGAGATCCCTGAGAAGATTGAATAACCTTTGCTGACCTAGTGGTTTATTTTGTGGCTAGGTTTTATATTGACACATGACTCTTAATGACCTGAGGAGTTACTAATCCTAATAAAGATGAAGTCTGGTGCATCACACTGAGGAGAGAATTAACAGGTTACAGCAGAAATTGTCACCAAATCCATTTGTTGTTCATTAGTGAAACAGTAGCAGGAAATAAAAATAAAATAAATGTGAAATAAGCTGTTGAAGGCAGTAAGAAAGATTAATATAAAGAGAAGCTGAGCAAACATGCAGCAGTACACAATTGCCAGTTCAAAGAAAATTAGTTACTGGCTTTTCTAGTCTCCATTTCTTCATACACATTCTGTCCTTAAAAACTCCTCACAGCGGCATATCACCTGGATGATTTAATGGAAGTTTTGTCATCTTCACAGATGAAGAGGGAAAGGTAAATCAATGTCATGAGCTTATTCTCATCTACAAACTGTATCTAAGCCTACTCTGGGCTTTTGGAAACACTGCAGACAAAGGAGACTGTTCAAAGGTCTCCTTGCTTTACTGATAATACTCACAGAAAATGGCTCAGCCCGTATTTGCTGAATAAACTTTAAAAGCAACTGTGTTACTGATCCCTTCTTTGTGAGGTTCTGTATTATCAATAACACTCAATATTTAGTACAGGCTCTGGTGATTTCAAATCAGATTAAGTCTTAGTGTTTTTCCATCAATTCTAATTGCATACGTTTCTACATTTTTTAAAGGGCTCATTGCCAGGTGCTCCATAGCATTACATCATAGAATTGTGTCATCACTGTTTCAGTCAAGTTCTATCCCACCGATTTCAGTACAGTATTAAGAAGCTAAAACTAGAATATTGACTATACACAGCAATCACATGTTTTTCCATCATAAGTGTTTTAACCTCTTCCATTCCCCCACACTCTGCACCCTACCCCTGTCCCAACCTGGCTCATTCTCATCTAGCTTCATGTCAAAGACTATTGGTCTCAATTCTTCCCATTCATTTCAACCATTTCCATGTTAGCTTTCTTTGCACATTCTTTGAGCTTGTATTTTTCTGCCTTTATACACTTGGTAAAAACTATTCTGGCTGGATTTTAATACATGAAGCTTTACTGCAGTCAATTCTTTCTGCAGTCCCTTTCCAGTTTAGTGATTTCAATTCAAAACATGTCCCCTCTCTTCCCCATATTTAAACAAAAGGAAAGCCAAAGAAAACATTCATTCAGACTTAGAAAATAGAAGTCATAGAAGAGAATACAAGGGAATATTGAAAGGCATTAAAATTGCAGCTGAGAAGGAAAAACATAAACACAAGAGAGCAGAATATTCAAAGGCAAGTATAAAACATATACAACCAGAACAATAATTTTATTTCTATTTTAAACCATTTTGCATGGTCTGTTAAGGAGCATGTTAAGGAATATGTTGTTATTTCCCTCGTTGTCGTATGAAGTATGACTCCTGTATAGAAACCACATGCAAGTGTTAAGCAGGCAGCCTGCATCTGGTCAGCACAGTGAGAACACTAGAGAAATGGGTGAACTGGAAGCAATATGAACTTCAGAGTTTGCTAAATAACAAAGCACTGCAACAGCACATATAAACGGGCAACAGCCTTGCAAGAAAAGAGTACCAGCTGACAATCTCAACGTGCAGGTACGCGCAGGCTTTTGGCAGAACTTTAATTTTATTTCAACTTCTACAGTTAATGCAAGTAAATAATATGTACCAGGCAGTGTCTGGAACTGTGCCCAGAAAGCACGGCAGCAGAGTGGCACGTTGTCATGACACTATAAATAAATGCTAGCACCATGGAAATCCCTATTCTTAACATTTTAAATGCAGACTTCAAGGAAGCAGAAGGCAGTCACAAATGATAAAACGGTTCTGTTCCCGCAAACAGTGCAGGAATACAGAACATTCTGGAACAATCTATGTCAATCAACTCTCAAATGCAGTTGTTAGGGACTGATATCCTGAAGAATCAAGGACAAAGAAATGGATAGGGCAAGATCATGTAGTAGAGGTACAGTTTGAGGTAAGTGACCCCACTCTATACTTACACGTACCAAGTTAGGCCCCTTAGTGAGATCTACCAGTAGAAGCATTGATGTAATACAGTGTTGGAGCCACTGGTGACAAAGCTGAGTATTAACTCACTGATCTCAGCAACTTTGGTGTCAGACTACAGACTTCAGAAAGTACCACTTTCCAATCAGGATTTATATCTCTGAACTTTACCCACTTTACCCACTGCCCAGGTTCAAAGCTAGCTCCAAATTATTCTTTAAAATCAAAATTAAGAGGTAGCATGCTTAAAAGAGTCAGCTACAATATGCAGCATTGCACATTCCAAACCTAAAATACAGATGAGCCAAGACACATTTCCTTTACTGCTTGCAAAGTTTCAAAGATAATTTTCTAATCATACTGGAGAATGCTTCAACCATTAGATAATACACTATTCTACAGTAAGAAGCTACTATTGCTTCCTTTTGAGGCCATTTCATGTTGCAGAAGAGTCCTAGTACATAGTTCCATTTCTACAGAGCATTTCTCCCTGTGCTAGCCATGTGGTAAATGGCATCTCACCTTAGAAACCCCAAAGCCAGAAGGAGAAGCAACCTGTGCTGCACAAGAACTGTTATAACAGCTCCATCTGAAAGCAAAAAGTGTGCAATAAGGCAGTGCTGAACGAAGAGCTAAAGAGCTGGCACATTTCCCATCGGTCTCTTACATCATCTGCCCAAAAAGAGTATTCATAGACAGGATGCAATTGACACAGTTATTTTACGACTTAACACATGCAGGTCGAAGATGCCACAGATAGTAAGTGAGAAAACAACCCCACGTAAATAAAAGACTTGTCACACAGATGCAGCAGGGAAAGAGAGATGCAGATCAGAAAATAAAACATGGTGAAATTTCAGCACTCAGAATCATTCCTCTGTGCCAGAAGGAACAAAAGGCAAGTTCATTCATAGCCCAGCATCACAACTAATGGTCTGGTGTAATGAAGAGCAGGTACCTCCCACCACGGGATGAGATGCAACATACTTTTTTGCCATGCCAATATTGCTGTTGAGGAAGTGAAATTGTCCTACATGTTTACCCATGGGTGTATCAGCAAGAGCTGAACACCGACTCCCAAGGCAATTTCGTGGGGAGAGCTAAAGAAGTGTGTCAGCACTGTAGGAGACCAGCCCAAAAGGCTGGCAAATATGATGGTGAAAGTGGTTCAGAGCATCACAACGAAGAGGAAGCTATGAGGTGGTTGGCTTTTTTCCCTAGAGCACCCAAGAACCATCAGCATCATACTGGTTGTCCAGGATAATGGGAGAACTCTGAAGGTCTCAAAATAATAAGCTTCACTATAAAGAACAGCACCAGGCAGAACCTGCACCCACGTAATTTAATGCCGAGCATTCAAATGAGCAGCTGCTTCTACTCTCCACCCTACTGCCTGCCACAGAAACACACTGCCACTTCATTTGCCTCATCCCTTTCCCCCTCAACTCTGAGAGAGTTTCTACATTTCCCTACTGAAACGCCTATTGGGACTGAGCAGAACAGACTCAGCATTTATTTCAAGCAGCTCCTGGGCTTCTCTGCAGAAGAGAAGGCACCAGAACATAAAGGATATCAGAAGCTGCTGCTTCACTGCCACAGACACCACAGCTTACCTACTTTCTTGTCCCAGTACAGCCCTCCAATGGCTTCCTCCTGGATTTGTGTCCAAATCAGCCCCTTCCCAGCTATGCTGTCATCAGCCTCCCCAGCTATTCCCTCTGATGGAAGAAAAACATGCAATACCCCGGTGAACACTTGTCCAGACGGAGACAAGTGTTATGCCTTTTCCCTCCCACTCCATTCTCTGCCAGGCACCATACCAGCACAATCTCAGTACTCGATCCTCTTTTTGACCACCACAGGTTCCATTCCCACCTGCCAGGCTGCCTCCACTCTCTTACTCAGAGAACCAGCTGAATTGCTAATTTCTTCTCACGCTTTCTACATTTCCACCTACCTTTTTCAAACAGGCAGTGTGGATCCATTACTTCCTCCCACTCATCTGGTGTCCCCTGCTGGGTAGCAGTAAGAGCTTCTCCACAAGGGAAGGCAAGCCAGGAGCCAAGGGAAACCACCACACAGGCAGTGCCCTCACCAACCAGAGCACAGTCTCACAGGATGTTAAGAGCGTAGGCAGAGCCAGATGCTGATGACAGCCCCGATCGGCAGCCTGACAGCGCAAAGAGATGAGTCGAGATTGGCACCCATCCACAGAGCCCAGGTAAGATCAACAGGAGACAGGACCAAAATCAAGATTACAACATCAGCCCAAGGTCGCCCAGGAAATAAGGCCAGAGGCAGGATTCACAACAGGCACACCCGCACATAACTCAAGCAAAGACAAGTCAGCGCTCTTCTAAGGAAGACCAGACAAGTTCTGTGCTTCTTCGTGTAATAAAGTAAATTCACCAAAAGCTGATTTGGATCTCTGCTAACTTTTCTGATTACAATCAATCCTGATTTAAATTATTATAATGGGCGTGACTGGCCCTAGTGATTTGCTTGTTCTCATGCCTTGATCACTTCTATACTGCTTTCATGGAAAGTATAATTTAACTTCACTTACTTACACTTTAAAAATGCATATATAGAAAAAAAGGTAGAAAAATGTGAGGAAAGAGAGACCAGTCCCAGAGAATGGAACAGACAGTACCAGACGAACTGCCTCTAAGACTGACTGACTCTGAATGCTGATCTGTGCGAAGTAGCCTGATCTTATCAGAGCTGCTCCTCTACAGTTTTCACAGCCTGCTCATTTGGGTGGCATCTTGAAGCCTCTAACTCTTCCAAATTAGATTAGATATTAGGAAGAAATTCTTCCCTGTGAGGGTGATGAGGCCCTGGAACAGGTTACCCAGAGAGGCTGTGGATGCTCCATCCCTGGAAGTGTTCAAGGCCAGGTTGGATGTGGCTTTGGGCAACCTGGTCTAGTGGAGGGTGTCCCTGCCCATGGCAGGGTGATTGGAACTAGATGGTCTTTGAGGTCCCTTCCAACCCAAACCGTTCTATGATTCTATGAAAATGTGAGTAAACACCTGTAAAATCTTAAAAAGCAGCATGTTTTCTAGGATGGGGTATCTATGTAAAGGTGAGAAAAGGACAGCCCAGGAGGAATGGGAAGGCAGTCCTGGCTGGAGCCTGACCCACATACGATGCTGTTTCCACTCTCCAGGAAGCAAAGTCGACACACAGAGGAATAGCACCAGGCCCATGTTAGTGCTTGGGTCACCCAAGCTTTTCAGGGAGCATTCCCTTCCTTCAGCGTTGCACAAGCAGCCTTTGTACCCAGTGTGCTCTCTTATCACAAGACTAAAGCGGGACTGAGTGATGTCTCTGCTCCCCTGTGGATCTAAATCGCGTGTGGCTGAACACCCCAGCAATGAGACAAATGACAGCAGTCACCTCACGACCAGATTCCCTTTCTTTGAAGTAAAATTCTGGGCTGATCCTCACTGCCACTCCACCTTCTGGTTAAAAATATCTGACCTTGTGAAACTTCACAGCTCTCTGTGGGCGGCCCCTCGCTGTCAGTGAAACACCCGATGAGGTCTACTGAGGACCAGGCAGTTCTGGCTCTCCCCATGGGTGCCTGCCCTTCATGTGGTGGCCCCCTGATACTGGCTCCCTCTAATTTTAATCTTCTCCCACAGCTTGATAACCTATTTTTATGCACCTACAAGGGCACACACGCTCGTTTTTCTCTCTCCGCGAGATCACCTGCAGGGGGGAAGAACGGGACGGGACAGGGTGTGCTCAGCGCCACCCCGGCTCTGCCCAGGGGCTGCGGCATCGCGGCGAGGGGGGGCACCTACTGCAGCCTTCCCTCTAGGGCGGGCTGCTGCCCTCCCTCTGCGGGGATGGGCTTTGCTCTTCTCGGGGCAGCGGGAGGGACTGCTCCGCAGCGCCGACGCATTCCCGCGGCTCTGCTGTCCGTGGCGGGAAGCGGGGGAAGGGCACGACGCGCTGCCGGGGCACTGAGCGTTTCTGAAGTCAGTAAGTGATCAAGTGAGCCAGCGCTCTCCCACGGCAGAAAAAAATAATGTTCTCATACCCCAGNCTCCCCTCTAGGGCGGGCTGCTGCCCTCCGTCTGCGGGGATGGGCTTTGCTCTTCTCGGGGCAGCGGGAGGGACTGCTCCGCAGCGCCGACGCATTCCCGCGGCTCTGCTGTCCGTGGCGGGAAGCGGGGGAAGGGCACGACGCGCTGCCGGGGCACTGAGCGTTTCTGAAGTCAGTAAGTGATCAAGTGAGCCAGCGCTCTCCCACGGCAGAAAAAAATAATGTTCTCATACCCCAGCGGGAGGGTGAGCCGCGGCGCTCCGCGCTCCCCTGCCGGCGCAAGAAACCCC